>PVIU01012705.1:0-58865 GCA_004026605.1 Ondatra zibethicus | reverse complement strand
CTGTGTATCTGCCAAAGGAGAAGGACATGCCAGAACCTTACCGGTAGGCCACAACCTCGTGGTGATACACAGATTAATAGATATGGGTTAATTGAAGATGCAAGAGTTAGTTAATAAAAAGCCTGAGCTAATAGGCCAAACAGTGTTGTAATTAATATATATTCTGTGTGATTATTAGGGCCTGGGCAGCCAGGAAATGAAAGAACAGCCTCTGCTTACATAGTTCCATCCATTTTCCTGTAAATTTTATGATGTCATTGTTTTTTACAGCTGAGTAATACTTCATTGTATAAATGTATTACATTTTCTTTATCCATTCTTCAACTGAGGGGCATCTAGGTTGCTTCCAGGTTCTTTCTGGCTATTACAGATAATGCTGCTATGAACATAGTTGAACAAATGTCCTAGTGATATGATTGAGCATCTTTTGGGTATATGCGCAAGAGTGATACTTCTGGGTCTTGAGTTAGGTTGATTCCCAATTTTCTGAGAAACCACCATACTGATTTCCAAAGTAGCTGTACAAGTTTGCACTCCCACCAACGGTGGAGAAGTGTTCCCCTTACTCCAGGTCCTTTCCAACATAAGCTGTCATCAGTGTTTTTGATCTTAGTCATTCCGACAGGTTTAAGATGGTATCTCAGAGTCAATTTGATTTGCCTTACCTGGTGACAGAGGATGTTGAACAATTCCTTAAATGTCTTTCAGTCATTAGAGATTCTTCTGTTGAGAAGTCTCTGTTTATTTCTGTACCCTATTTTTAATGGGATTATTTGGTATTTTGGTATCTAGTTTCTTGCGTTCTTTATATATTTTGAAGATGAGCCCTCTGCCAGATGTGGGGTTGGTGAAGATCTTTTTCCTATTCTTTTTTTTTTTTTTTTTTTTGGTTTTTCGAGACAGAGTTTCTCTGTAGCTTTGAAGCCTGTCCTGGAACTAGCTCTTGTAGACCAGGCTGGCCTCGAACTCACAAAGATCCACCTGCCTCTGTCTCCCAAGTCCTGGGATTAAAGGCTTGTGCCACCACTGCCCCGCCTTTTTTCCCATTCTGTAGGCTGCCATTTTGTCTTATTTGCCGTGTCCTCTGCCTTACAGAAGCTTCTCTGTTTCAGGGAGTCCTGTTAGTTGGTGCTCTCAGTGTCTATGCTACTGGTATTATATTTAGGAAGTGGCCTCCTCTGCCCATGCATTGAAGGTTATTTCCCACTTTTTCTCCTATCAGGTTCAGTGTAACTGGATTTATGTTGAGGTCTTTGATCCACTTGGACATGTGTTTTGTGCATGAGGATAGATATGGATCTATTTGCATTCTTCTACATTCTTCTGAAATCCAGTTATGCCAGCACCATTTGTTGAAGATGCTTTCTTTTTTCCATTGTACAATTTTGGTTTCTTTGTCAAAAATAAGGTGTTCATAGGTGTGTGGATTAATATCAGGGTCTTCAATTCGATTCCATTGGTCCAATTGTCTGGTTTTTTGTTGTTGTTGTTTTGGGTTTTTGTTTTTTGTTGTTTTGTTTTGTTTTGTTTTTGTCTGTACCAAGCTGTTTTCATTACTATAGCTCTGTAACAGAGCTTGAAGTTGGGAATGGTGATGCTTCCAGAAGCTCCTTTATTGTACAGGATTGTTTTAGCTATCTTGAATTTTTTGTTTTTCCGTATGAAGTTGAGTATTATTCTTTCGAGGTCTGTGAAAAATTGTATTGGAATTTTGATGGAGATTGCATTGAATCTGTAGATTGCTTTTGCTAAGATTGCCATTTTTATTATGTCGATCCTACCTATTTAAGAGCATGGGAAATCTTTCCATTTTCTGATATCTTCTCCAATTTTTTCCTTCAAAGATCTAAAATTCTCAGCATACAGGTCTTTCAATTGTTTGGTTAGAGTTATTCCAAGAAATTTTATATTTTTCATGGCTATTGTAAAGAGTGATGTTTCTTTGGGTTCTTTCTCAGCTCATTTACTCTTTGTATATAGGAAGGCTACTGATTTTTTGGAGTTAATCTTGTATTGTGCTACATTTACAAGTAACTAAATTCTAATATCTAACCCAGCTCTGTTTAGAAATATATTGTTTGCACCTGTATTTCTGTCTACTGTCAGAATAGTCTCCAATTCAGGCAGTTTTATGCAGTGTAGTTGGTATCACTAGCTTCTACGAAGTCCTTAAGATCATCATCTACACATTGTGAACAAATTCATGAATCCTTGAAAAATAGGTACTTACGCATTTTAAAATAACTGAGATGCATGTTTGAATTTTAGAAATCTTCGAGAAGCCAGGGATAATGCTCTCGCTGAAAAGAACCGAGCAGTGACAGCCGAAAAGGATGCTCTAGAAAAGCATGAGCAGCTCCTCGACAGGTAAGAAGGGATGGGATGCTAAGTCCTTCAGTGCTTGCTCTGCTTGCATTTTTCCTTTACAGAAATTTATTTTAAAGCTAGCTATAGTAGAGCATGCCTGTAATTCCAGCGGTGAGACAGGAAAATGGATGGAAGTTGGAAACTGGCCTATGATTTTCATTTCAAGTTGAAATACAATTTAAATGTAATTGTTAACATATATCAAAACCATGATGTCGAAATTAAGTCGCCCCAGAGAGTTTCTGTACTCTTTCAGTGCATCTTACCTACCGCCCTTCTAGAGACAGCAGCCTTGATTTCTACTGCTGTCATCAGCCTTGTTCTTCTTAGACAAAATGCCAATAGAATCATACTTTATTTACTCTCAGATCTAATTTTCTTGATTCAGCATATTGATCATTCCTTATTTACGTTCTGAATATACTAGTTTGTTAATGTATTCTCCTGTTGGTAAAAAAAAAAAATGGGGTTCTTTTCAGTTGCAGCTACCAAAGTAAAGCTGCTGTGAACATTCTTAGTCAAGCTTTGTGTGTGTGAGAGAGACCACGTTTTGTGTATATATGTATGTGTGAGCACGTTTTGTACATATGTATGTGTGAGCACATGTTTTGTGTATATGTATGTGTGAGCACGTTTTGTACATATATGTATGTGTGAGCACATGTCTTTCTCTTCGGTAGACACCTAGGAGTGTAAATTAGTTGTTAACGCATTTACATTTTAGAGTAAAAAATTGTGTGACACTTACTCCAAAGTGGTTGTGCCATTGTATATTCACCAAATTGTTTGTCAAAATCCGTGTGTTCTGGAGTGGTTTTGTGGGAAGGCAGGAGAGACTGCTTTGTCTCCAGTGATCTGCAGAGTTATTTTTATTAGTCCTGTGAAAAGGAGATCAATGATAAACATGAAGTTAAAAGAGCATCACTTGACTGAGATACTCTCTGTTTTAAATAGCTGGATCACATGTAGAGTAAGGAATGTGTTCTTTATTTAAACTTTTTATTTTGAAATAATTTTAGACAGAAGAGTTGATGAACTAGTATGGAAAGTTTACACATGCCTTTCACATAGTAATAAGCCTTTGAAATTAAGCTCAATGTTTCTTTTACTGATAAATGAAGCACTAGAGATTGTTTTGTAATTATCTTTTTAAAAGTTCAGGTTTCACTGTCACTCAGACTGGCCTCAAAGTCTTAGACGTAAATGATCTTCCTGCCTCAGTCTCCCGGGTAGCTGAAACTATGGACATTTGCCACCCTGCCTGGCTTTTTTTTGTAATTTAAGCAATTTTTGCAATTGAAATTTCGATGTAGTTTAGTGGAAGAGCATTGCAGAGAATTTGAAAGGTCCTAAGTTGGATCTACGGCCCTAGGGAAAAAACATATAAACAAAAAAAAACTCACTAAAAATTTTTCATAAAGCAGAGAATAATAATAGAAATTGAACATCAGAATTTAAATCTAGATCTTTTGAATTATTGATCATTGATAAGCTGAATGAATTTTAATATGAATATATATAAAAACCTGGGCTTCTATCCAGAAAATCCAAGTGTTCGACTTGACTTATGGGTTTAAAATGACATCTGAAAACAGCTGGAGCTGACAGTGTCAGATGGAGAACGTGCTCTGCCGTGGCCTTTCCTTCAGAGTCCTCTTAGGATCGTGGCACCTGAGCTTGAAACCAGAAAACCTTCAGAAGAAAAATGACCAAACTAGGACAATTCAAAGATACCTTTTAGTGGTAAATTAAAACTGCTGACAGATATTTGAGTAGTTCACATGTGAAAGCTGATTTTTATACCTGAAAGAACCTGAAGCAGCAAAATTGAGATTTCTGGGTAAATGTCATTAATAAAAAGTAAACAAACACTTTCCAATGGGGCTTTTCAACATGCTGTACTTGGTCAGGTAATTCTCTACCTATAAGATATTGAGACAAGTTGGTGTATCCAGGCAGAATGCATATGTCCTGATTGAGGCTTCAGTTGGGTGGCTTGAGGAATGTGAAGTCCCCCATTTTAAAAATCTTAAATGTACTATTTTTTATTAAATGTAAATTAATACATGGAGTCCCTTTTTTTTAATCCTTATGTTATCTGTGACAGTTGCTTACAAGAATGATACACTGGTTAAGTTACCACATAGAAGGAACAATGAGCTCACTCATTTGAAAATATTATTTTGAGGATCTACACATTCATTTTTCTTTCTTTTTTTTCTTCCAAAAAACCTGAAAGGTTAGGACTATGACTTAGAAAAGATGCTGCCATCTATGTCCACATCACCATGAATGCTGGCATTTGAGTTGGGAATGAAGGAAGTGGTTGAGTTTGTATTTAGTGTGAGGCCTTAGACTTCATCCTAGCACAGCAATAGTGCATTAATTTATGTATATATGTACTTAATTTACTGAAAGTTTTCAGTGTGCATTCCAAGATGCTTGATCTGATGTACTTTGACATAGTTTTTGTTATTTCTTATTTTGTAATTCTGGAGTATTAAACACAGGATCTTGTGTACGCCACAGCAACACTTCACCAATGAGATAGGCTCCTAGCATATCTGGGAAATGTTATATTAGTGTGTGTAGTAAAACGCAAAGGTAAAGCTTTTGTTTTATTCTTTGGAGATTGTCTTTTTCATGGCTGGATTTGTAATTCTGGCTTCCTTCTTATCAAAATGAGAATAAGCAAATGTGTGTTGATCTTTACAATGAATGTAGCCTTGCTGAATCATGTTTAAGTCTAGCATCCAACATGTTCCCGTCATGTATAATTGGTATCGTCATTTTTATATGAGACGGTTTTATCAAATACCTCATTTTATGATTAAACAACCTGTGTCATTACTTTAAAAAAGCATAAGGAAGCAATGTGCCTTTTCCAAATATGAATGAAAAAAGGCTTCTTACTCAAAGACTTCAATTTCCTACAAAGAAAAGGACTTTTCTTAGGTATATGAAAGACCTATGTGTGTTCTGATTTCTAGCACAATAAAGTCTCTAACATTATGTAACAGCTACCTAGCACTTGAAAACACAAGCAGAACATTAGCTCCGGTCCTGTTGTCTCAAATCTCTGTGACTCTGAGGGTTCCACCCACCAGGAGCAAACTTTAGAAGTCAGTCAATGGGAATGCTAGAAAAGATGGGCACTCTTGACAGAAGCCTGAATCTGGAGCTACAGTGCAAGTGTACAATTTCAAATGAATTTGCACTGTAAATATTTTCAGCTATAGTTTATCTTTTTAAAAAAATATTTCCTTATCCAGCCTTGATACGGGGGCTTGTGCCTGGTCATAGTGTGACTTGTGCCATGCTTAGTTGACATCCCTGGGAGGCCTGCCCTTTTCTGAAGGGAGAAGAGAAGTGGATCTGGGGAGGGAAGGTGCTGGGAGGAGAAGAGGGAAGGAAATTGTGGTTGGAATGTAACATAGAAAGAAGAAGAAATTCAAAAGGAAAAAGAGCCAGGCAGTGGTGGCACACACCTTTAATCATAGCACTTAGGAGGCAGAGACAAGCAGATGTCTGTGAGTTTGAGACCAGCGTGATCTACAGAGTGAGTTCTAGGACAGCCAGGCTATACAAAGAAACCCTGTCTCAAAAAAACAAAGGAAAAATATTTCTTTTTTTAAGATTTATTTATTATGTATACAGTGTTCTGTCTGTCTATATGCTAGCTGGCCAGAAGAGGGCACCAGATCTCATTACAGATGGCTGTGAGCCACCATGTGGTTGCTGGGAATTGAACTCAGGACCTCTGGAAGAGCAGTTGGTGCTCTTAACCTCTGAGCCATCTCTCCAGCCCCAGGAAAAAATATTTGCTGGCTATTCATGATGGCATATCCCTATAATCCTAGCACTTTCAAAGTAGAGGCAGGAGGATCAAGAGATTGAGACTATCCCTCAGCTACATAGCAAATTTGAGGTCCACCTGAGGGACAAAAGACATTGTCTCAAAAAGTAAAAGTAATGCATGTTTGAGAGAGGGTAGGGGGAGATTTTTGTGTTTTGAGCATCTAGTTTACCTAAAAATATTTTCAAAGGACTATTAAAATGAATGTTTTCAGTCCCCACCCCACAACTTCTCTGATAATGGTAGAATTCTTACTGCCATTTTCCTAGTAGAAGATATAGGATAGAGTGTACAGGAAAGTAGGTGATCGGAGTGACATTTATACCATATTGAACTAGTTTAAAAGTTAGTATAGCCAGGCATGCCTGCATTCCAACACTTGGAAGTCAGAACCAAGATTGTGAATTTGAGGCCAGTCTGGGACCGCAAGAGACCTGTCTCAAAAACAAACAAAACAAACTTAGCAGGTGATATGGAAGAGGAAGATGTTAGCTACGCTTTCCTTCCCCTCTTCTTCTAGTTCTGTGTGCTTTGCCTTTGCTCATCTGTCCTTTAATCTGTTGCGGCATTTCAGCAAGGAAGTGTTTATGCGGCACACTAGATGAAGCCTGCTGGGATAGGGTAAAGGGTAGTGTCACATCTAAACTTTGTATAAAATGGACCATTTTGTTTATATTATTCCTAATTCTCATGGCTTATACATAATTCACATGATTTGTTTTAAATGTGGAAATTGCTAATCTGTGTTGTTCCTAAAGGACACAAAATACTTTAACACTTTGTTAAATATAAATTAATGCGTTCTTAAGTGAAATCTTTAGTGTCTGAATTTTTTGTTTGCTCTTTTATGAAGTTCTCCATGTCTGGGCCAGTCACTTTCATCAGGTTCATGGAGTTTGCAAGGTTTATTTCTGTTACTTGATTCTCTTATTCCTTGTAGTCTTCCCTTTTCTCCCTTAGATCCCATGTTCACACTGAACTAGAGTATTCATATTCAAGAGACCATCCCCTATTTGTTTTCTCAAATTTTCTTTCAGCTCTTAAGTTGCTAACCCATTTGATATATATTTATTTAGATAAGCTTAGAGCTCAGTCTGGATTCAGTTCTCACTTCTCTGCCTCAGTCCACCAGAAACACTAACCCTGGGAGTCCACTATCTTCACAGATGGCTTCTTGCCTATACCTGGGTTCATAAACAGCATTAGATCTAAGTTTACTATCTCCCCACATCTATGTCTGAAAAGAATATATTTTGAATATTTTTATCTTGCAAGTTAAAAAATATACGTGCTCACAGCAATTTGATATCCTTTCTGTCAGTCTTTTCTCTGAAGGATGTGATCCACATAGTACTGTATCAGAAATAGTGATAGCTGCTGTTGTTTACCTGAAATTCAGTGGGACAACACATCTTTATGCAGAAATAGAAAGTACAGATATCTGTGCTTTTGTGACATAAACTGCTGTAGAAAACCGTTTCCATGCCGCTTCACATTAACCAGGTATCTGCCGCTCTCAGGGAACAGATATATATAAAATCATCATTATTGCTATGAAAACATCACACACTTAAATGAACCATCCCTGAAGTCTATACTTGAAATGGAAATGACCTTGTTTCTACACAATTAGAATGTTACATTTCTGAAAGCCTCCCGTGGAGTGTACAACTGTAAGAGATGTGCTTGCTCTTGTTTCTAATCTTGGGGCAGGGGCTAGGATTGTATTATATTAACTTTCATCCTTTTATGAATCCATGTTTTTAATAAGAACTTATTAACAGACCAAGGATGGCCCTTAATATCAAGGTGTTGAGAATTTCCAGCAATTGTTGATGATTTTTGTCAAATTCTTTTTTTAGTTTTTAAAAATTTGAAATTAAAATACAATTATATCATTACTCCAGTTCCTCCCTTCAGCCACTCCCATATTCCCTAACCCCGCTTGCTTCCTCTTAATTTCATAGCTTCATTTTTTCTGTTCTTGTTCCGTATGTGTGTGAATGCATGGATACATGAAGAGCGCCTGCTCAGGTCCATTTAGCGCTCCCTATGTATATGTTATTTAAGGCTGAACACTTTGTTGAATAACCAGTTCGGGGCTTACCCTGGGGGGACTCTGTCTCCACTCCCAGCACATCTTAGTTGCCTGTGGTTCTTTGCTTAGGGTTCAGACACCTTGAGGTTTCCCTCTGTTAGCATGTCTCTTGTCGTCCTTGTTCAGGTCTTTAACATCAGGCCTGTGGGCTAGGGTTATGCAGTGTAATTGATAAAGACACTTGCCTAGCCGCAGGACCCCCTGAGTTTAATCCAAAGCTCCAGGTGTGATGGTGCCTGCCTGTCGTCTCAGCTCTTAGAAGGTAGAGACAGGAAGAATAGATATTCAAGGTTATCCTTAGCTATCAGATGCAAGACCAGACCAGCCTGGGCTACTTGAGACTTATCTCAACAAATGAATGAATGAAATGAGGACTGTGCCCTACCATTTTGCTTCAATCTTTATTTTTTTTAGTTTTGTATTTCATATATTTTCACCTTTTTACCAAAGTGATATAACTTGTACAGATTCTGCTGCATTATCATTCTCTCTCCCTCTCGGTCTTCCTCTCCATCCCAGCACATGCCTGCAAACACGCATACACGTTCACATGCTCCTGCAGTTTATTTCTGAGTAATGTTAGAATAGGCTGCATCATATGTACTTACCTCTTTAGGGTGGATTTCTTAAGGAATGTTCTTGCAGAAATGCAAAACTTATTTTAATATAAAAATATACAATAGCAATATGCTTATAGCAATGTTCTTACATATTTTCTCAGTTGTCCCATTAATGTTTCTTCACAGTACCTTTACATTTTTTAAACACACAGGGATCAGAACACAGCCTCTGAAATTGGTTCTTTCCTTACTCCGTGTGGGTTCCAGGCATCATGCTTGGTGCCTTTGCCCGCTAAGTTACTCATATTACATATTACTGTGCATGGCACAGGGTCCAGCCCAGAAGCTTGTACTTCTTTATTGCCTCCTCAGCCTTCTTGATTCTCAATTTTTTCTCAAATTTGAATCTTTCCCTTCCTCATTTTGTTTTCATGACACTTGGTTCCTTTTCATTTAATATTATAGGTATTCTTCTACTAGGCTCTTCCACTCAGCCTTGATGCCGTAAGATACTACCAACAGTGGTCAACTTAGTGATACCTTATGTCTCATAACTCTGACTAACTGCACAGCAAGCATTTTCTCTGGAACTTTTAAACTCGAAGTTGATGAAATACCTTCTCATGTCTATCCCTCTGAATACACGTTCTCCTGTTGACTTATTTCTGTGAATTTCTCTACCTCCTGGAAGTCAGTTTCATTGGAATCCTAGAGAATAACTGTGCTCCTCTTTGCTCCAGTATTTAAACCTTGTCACATTTCAGTCTGTGGTGCCTCTGAAGTCTTCACTTCTGTGGCCGTCATCCCAAATTGGCCTGCTTTTGCTTGTCGGTTGTTGTTGTAGTACACACATTGTCTTCTCGATTGCTTCATCCTTCCCCACTCAGTTAATCCTCTTGCTTAGACCTGTGCTTCCTCTCATAGTTTTACATTCTGACATCATCATTTGCCAGGGCACTTGAAAAACAGAACTGGTAATTCGCAACTGCTATTTCTCATGCTCCCCTTCCATATCATTGATTCAACCAACAAATCCTTATTGATACCATACCTAATACCATGACCCAGGTGCTATGCTACACTATGGTATACATAGGGATATATTAGTAAATGCCCTGGAAATTATCCCTGCTGAGAGCTAGTTTAAGGATACAAAAGCAAGGGGCTGGAGAGATGGCTCAGTGGTTAAAAGGATACAAAAGCAAAAAACAATTGTAAATTGCCTGACTATGATTATAAAGTTTGGTAATTTCTCCAAATTAAATTGTGTACTGACAAATTATGGTGGAAGCAAAAGGGTACTATGAGAGGGTAGTTTTAATTTTTAAATATACGATTGCTTCCCATCTCTTAAACCTAAATAACACTGCATTAATCCAGCCTTTATTTCTTTTTGCTAGACTAATTTCCCCTTTAAACTTTGTTTCTGCTTGTAGTTTAGTTCCATCAATCTACATGGATAACTAAGAATTCCATTTGTACTGTTTAACAGCAGACATCCACACTGCTCAGCCTAGCATTTTCAGTCCTCCAAAGTACTTAGATCTTTCCAGTCTCTCCCTTCCTGCGCCTCTCCCGTATGCAGCTCACTATCATCGTCTCTACCTTTGCTGTGCTTTCTGTGCAGCCTGTTAAAGGTTCCCTAAGAATGGCCTGTTCCCTAATGAATATGTTTTGCCATTTCTCTAAGTAAATAGATGTCCCTTTTTTTATTAAGACTGAATTCAATGATAATTTGTCATATCTTAATTTCCATTCATAGACATTTAAGAGTCTCCTGTTAGGTTCTTAATACTAGTTATAGCTCTATGCTTATTGGCAAGCCCCTCAGAAGTATTGATCCTTTGAGATCTTCCTTTCCTTCCATCTCCTCCCCGCCTCCCTTCTCCTCTCCTCTTCTCCCCTCCCCTCTCTTCCCCTCTGTTCTTCCCCCTCCCCTCCTCTCTCCTATCTTTTCTCTTCCCCTCCCCTCCCCTGTCCTCTCCTCTTCTCTTCTCCCTCTTCCTCCTCCTCTTTCTCATTATTTGTTTGTTTAACTTTTTGAAAGAGGACCTTGCTATGTATTACAGGCTGGCCTCAAACTTGCAACTTACTATGTAGCTCAGGGTGGCTTCAATTCATGACCCTCCTGCCTCAAACTGCCAAGTAGCCACAAGCTTGGCCCCTGTGCTCAGTGAGCTCAGAGACTTTACTTAGCTCCCTGGTTTTTGCTTCTTTTCCAGGCTTTGTGTTCACCGTCTTTGTGTTCACCGTCTTTGGATGTCAGTCATTCTGTATCAATTTTCATTCTCAAAAATTTTTCATATTGATTCTGACTTAACAGCTTTGCATACTAATATAGTTTGAATGCTGAAAAGAATACCAAAGATTATTAATTCTTCCTCATTTTCCCCAAATGTAGGTGAATCAAAGTTACCTGTATGCAGTTTGCCAGAGGTAGACCTAAGTTATCTCTGCCCCCTAAGGTTTTGAGGCAGGTCTCTCACCGAATCTGGAGTTACATTTCAGCTAAACTGGCTGACCAGCGAAGCCCCAAGATTGACTTGTCTCTCCACCCACCTAGTGCTAGAGTTCTAGGTGCACCATCACTGGCTTTTACATGGGTGCTGGTATCCAAACCTGGGCTCTTATAATTTCATAGCCAGCATGTTATCCACTAAGCTGTCTATTTGCCCAGCCTCCTAGAACTAGAGATTTGGGCATTTTGTGGTATCTTTCCACATCCATATTCTACGGACCAGAATAACAAAATGAGAAACTTTTCTGTTGCCAGACTCCCTTATCCTGCCTGCCAGCTCTCAAATAACCACACAGAGACATTTTATTTATTATAAAAGCTAGGCCATAGCCTAAGCTTGTTACTAACTAGCTCTTCCAACTTAAATAAACTCGTATCTTTTAATCTATGTCATTTTATGTGACTTGCTTCCTTTGCTTAGTAAAACCCATGCTGTTTCCTCTCCTTCTGGCTGGTGACCCACCCTCCTCCTTCCCAGCGTTTTCTGTGTCTGTTCTGCCTATACCTCCTGCCTAGCTAATGGCTATTTAGCTTTTTACTAAACCAATAAGAAGGCTCCTTGGCAAAGACACATCTTCAAAGTGTACAAAAAGATTATTCCACAACTTACTATGTCAGAAACTAAGGAAAGCTTCAGGATGATGTCAGAAATTTCACAGCATTTTCATTAGATCCGGTGTCACCAGTATCCAAATGGAGAGAATTCTACACTTCTACACTTCAGCCGAACTATACAGATTGGTACACAGTGTGCAGAAGAAAATTTTTTTTTTAACTTATAGCTCTAACTGGTCTGGATCCATGGAACAGACTGTGTAACCCAGGCTGACCTGAAACCCATGCTAGTTCTCCTTCCTCAGCCTCCAAGATTCTAGGATTACACTACCGTACCCCACTGTAGAAAGCTGTGTGTGAGGACAGTAGAGGGCAAAGGCTGGTGTCGGGGTCCTCAGTTGCTTCTCTACATTGAGAAGCTGTTGGACTCTCACTGGAGCTAACTAATTGGTTAGACTATCTGGCTAGTGAGTTCCCAGGATCGTCCTGTATCTGTCTCTCTAGCACTGAGATTATAGTATATTACTATATCTGGCTAGTGAGTTCCCAGGATCGTCCTGTATCTGTCTCTCTAGCACTGAGATTATAGTATATTACTATATCTGGCTAGTGAGTTCCCAGGATCCTCCTGTATCTGTCTCTCTAGCACTGAGATTATAGTATATTACTATATCTGGCTAGTGAGTTCCCAGGATCCTCCTGTATCTGTCTCTCTAGCACTGAGATTATAGTATATTACTATATCTGGCTAGTGAGTTCCCAGGATCCTCCTGTATCTGTCCCTCTAGCACTGAGATTATAGTATATTACTATATCTGGCTAGTGAGTTCCCAGGATCCTCCTGTATCTGTCCCTCTAGCACTGAGATTATAGTATATTACTATATCTGGCTAGTGAGTTCCCAGGATCCTCCTGTATCTGTCCCTCTAGCACTGAGATTATAGTATATTACTATACCTGAGCAGGCCTGGAATCGGATTTAAAGCCCGGGGTGAGCTTAAACTCCTGATGCTCCTGCCTCCATTTCCTTAGTGCTGAAATTCCAAGTGTATGCCCTCACAGTCAGCTCAGAAGAAGGATTTTAAGGGAAATGTAGCGTGCGGCACACATGTATATGCACACACATACACCCAATGTCACTTGGAGGTCAGAGGATAACACTCCCAGAACCTGGATTATACCTGTTCTTGCAGAGGAAGCGGGAAGAAAAGTTAAAGCAGCTGCTTTCTGAGTCAGGCAGAAAAACAGCAGCAACTGACCTTGCAGGTGTCATTTTTAAAAAGAAAAAGGAGAGGTCTGTGTTAGAATGGGCTAGAATGCCATGGTAAAGGAGATAGAGGATGAGGGAAAAGGGAAAAAGGGGAAAGGGGCAGGAAGGAGTATTTGTCCCAGAAGGACAAAGGACTGTGTCTGGATAGAGAGGAGACAGACATGGGCAAATGGTGGTTTCTAAAGGTAGAGGGGAAAACCCTGTCAGGATGAGGTGTTTAATTTTAATTGGATATGTTAATTAGGTGAGCCAAAGGGGGTTTTGATTGCTGGACTTTGGTAGTCAGCCTCAGGAGAAGAAAGTGGCCAAATGAGGAAATAGATCTTGATGGCTAGCATTAGGAATGTAATCTAATGGTTTTTAGCAATGCAGAGGGAATGGGGGAGAGCCACATGCTTGAGTGGGCTAGTGTCCTTTCAATAACTCCAGGAAATTGTACTTTCCTTCTACCGTATGTATCTAAAACATCAAACTCGGGATCAGCTACGGGGGAATTGCCTTTATCCATCTCACCAGCCCTCGAAGAGATCCTTACAGTGCTCCATGAATAGGCTGGAGAAATGTCCCCGTGCTCTTGCCGCTCTTCCAGAGGACCTGAGTCTGCTTCCCAGCACCCATGTCAGGCACCTCGCAGTTGCCTGTGACTCCAGCTGCCTCTCACGGCACACACAGAGCATGCACTTATGCGGACATCATCTACACATTAGTAAATTGTTTTTTAAAAAAATCTTTAAAACCACGGAACTTTGCCAATACCTTCTAAATTAAGAGTCTGGTGGAACCTTCTGCAGTGGCAGAGGCGTTCTCTCTGTGTCCTGTCTCGCTCCCTCATGCTATCTGGGGACAAGTGTATACCTGGCTAAAACTGCCTTCATTCAGAGATTAGTGGATGGTGATAGATGTGTCAGAGAAACCAGTCTAAAAGGTAAGATTGTGTGTTTGTTAGTATTGGGGGAATTAGGTCTAATCTTTTTTTTTAATCTTTTTCTTAACGAAGGGAAGGAAATACCAGGTAATACAAAAGCTTTAAAAGATGACAAGAAAATTTTGAGATATTTATTCAAGGAGACAAAAAAAAGATTATAATCAGAACTATAGTCACAACTAAAGAAATTCCTAGGAAGCATAAGATTTGTGAAACCAACAACAGGACAATAGAAGAAGATAGAAAAACTGATCATGTTAAAATACATGACATAGAAGCATGACCATGCAACTTTAAAGAAATAAAAGAGAAATAGTGAGGTACGGGGACACAAGAAACCAAATTGGTAAGATAAAGATGTTATAAACATAAAATAGCAAATAAAAGGAGAACGTGAGAAAGTCAGCTAGAGGAAAGGCCTTGTCCATAGGCACTCAACAGCATGTATTCATGTGCAGACAGTTAGGGAACGAAGGGGGAAACAAAAGCAATGACATGAAAGAGGGAACAACTTGTAACTTGTTGCCAAAGAAAGTGCTTTTCTGAAATGAGAAGTTGAGGACGGGGTACGGGAGAAGACAGAAACAGCTATTCTGTAACTTGAGCATGAATGTTAAGGGAACAGGACTTAATACCCAGGCTGTATAAGTCCTTTCCTAAAGCAATCTGGTTGTGTGGAATTTCCTCCGTACTACACTTTATTTAATCTCAGGGGGGTTTATTAGCCATCCTCTTTGAGCCAAGCACTGTTTCTAGGCACTAGGACTTTGGGTATAATAAAATGAAAGAGTCTTTGTCTTCATAACAACGTTCATATGGTACAAATCAGAAAATACACAAATAAGCAGTATATAAACATAAATATTTAAAAAGATATAAATCAGACTGTAATTCAGAGAAGTTTGTACTTTGCGTGATGAGAAGAGACCAGTTAGTGAGGACTTAGGCAGCCAATTACCCTAAAAACCCTGCTTAAAACTGTGACTTCACCAGCCGAAGGAAGTATCTGAGAACTCATAAATCAAAATGTCAAGGTAAGAAAGAATAGGCAGTGAACTAATAAAATTAAACCCTAACTGCCATTTTTATTTTATTTACAAAGCATAATGTTAATTGATAAGGTATCATAGAATATCAGCATATTAATTTAATGTAAATAGAGACAAAATATAAATTGCAGCTAAACTTAGGCAGGCCATCAATGGCAAGGAGGACATGGTGAAATATTATATATCACATAGTTACATCAATGGTTATGCTTTAAGTCATAGGCTATAATGGTTAACATAAATTGTCAGTTTGACACAGTCTAGAATCACCTAAGAAGAGGATCTCAATGAAGAACTGTCTAGATCACATGTCCATGGGAAATTATCATCATCGTGCTAGTTTAGGTAAGAAGACATCCCCTCTGTGAGTGGCAAAATTCCCTAGGTGGGGCATTCTGAACTGTTTAAGAGTGGAGAAATTGAGCTGAGCATGCTGCATGTTAATTCACTGATCTCTGCTCTTGACTGTGGCCTCTGGTTTCCATCCTGGGTTGGTTCATCCTCCCCACCCTCCTTCTTTTTTTTTTTTTTTTTTTTTTTTGACAGTCTGATGGTCCCCCATCCCTGGGAGATCACAGAATTAATGCTAGACTTACTGCAGACACCTGATCTTTTTAGCACACTACATCCTGGAACTCTTGGACTCAAGTGGTCCTCCTGCCTCAGTCTCCACTGTAGCTGGGGATAAAGACTTGGGCCACCCCTCCTGGCTGCTCTCAACTATGGGTGTATTATGAGTAGCTGCTTCCTTGCCTGCTGCCTTGACTACTGTGCAGCAATGTACTATAACCTACATAGTTTGCATACAACCAAACGAGAACGGGAAAAGAGCAAGCTGTGATCTTATAATAAAAGACTGCTAGTAAAGTGTACAGCAAAGATGTTTTTAAAAAGAAATACTGAATAGAGAAGTTTTCTAACGACATAAATGTGACACACTCACTGGGTATCTGTGGGAAAGAAATACAGCTTAAGTCAGAAACTCTTCTATGTCTGTAAATGATATGAGATCTTTAAAAAATGACTTAGTTTAAAAGACAAAAATAATGCACATCTAAAGCTATTCTAAAATTGTTTAATATTTGTTTTAAAATAATAATTTAGTGCATTGGCCTTCCTTTCTGTTAACAATGTGTATGCAGTAAATATATGCTCAAGAGGAAGTATGTGAGGCCTAAGAACATAGCTCAGTGGTAGAGTACTTGCCTACTATGTAAGAAACACTAGATTAGAGCCCCAGAACTGCCAAAAGGCAGAGAGGGAAGGGGGCCTTATATACCTAATACCCAAGGAAGAAAGTGTTTAGTGTCCAAGAATGGGTGGCATAGATGTGCCAGAATATCTCAATTGTTTCCAGAGAAGATGATCACATTTGAAAACCATGGCTTACAGCCGGACATGGTGCACACACCTGTCACTCAGAAGACATTCATAGGACTGAGACCAGAAGATAGTGAGGCCAGCATGGGCTATTGACAAGACCAGTCTCAAGAAAAGAAGAACATAAAAATGGGTTGGGGAAAGGGAATTATCTAGATTATCTATTTGTTATTATTGATCTAATTATCTGTCTGGGTACTAAATACTTTCATGAACTGTTTTACAATCTTGCTCAAATCACAACTGATAAAACAAGAAAAATTAACTCAGAAAACTGAAGCAGAGTGGACTGGTGCTGTTAATCAGAATTTATTTATTGGATGCAGCTTAAGAGAAGATAATTATATATATATACATATATATGTATATATATATGCATGTGTCTAAAAGTTCAAGGCAGCACATGGTTTGTATACACATTTTTTGGGTGTTTCTAAGAAATCCAGCATCAGAGTCGTTGGCTATGAATGTACTAAACCAGAGAAGACGAGCATGCACTTACGTAGCTCGCATTATAAATGCTGCTGCTCCATTGCTTCAGAGAAGTTTTTATAGATTTATGTTTGATAAATATACCCACTACCACAAAATTGTATAAAAATTTGAAATGTCAGCTAACTAAATCAACTCATAAAAACTAAAGTTAAAAGTAAGATATTTTCCACAATTATTTTAAAATATGTTATTTACTGGAAGTAAAGTCCAGAGAATTACCACAGATGAAGTGTGAGTGTATTTCTCCCACTTGTAAATGGGCTCTTATTTCCTACAGTGTATATTCTGGTCCACAATGAGTCATTTTCAACATGTTTCAGTTTAACTCCTAATACATTTTTAAACTTGGCAGGCATATTTAGATGAACATTACTTCCAGCTTTAGAGGCTGCTTCTAAATTCTACTTCAGTTCTGCAGTCATCATGAAGAGTTCTTTCAGTAAGAAGGAGGCAGGCTTGATTGGAACTGTATGTTTTGGAGAAGGAAAAATATCATTTTAAAATTTCATTATACACATTTCAGATAGCTAAGCGCTATCTGAAAAAGCTGCAGTTGTGACTTGTGTGGTTGTGTTTAGTAAAAGAAGAAATCTAAAAGAGGTATAATTTATCTTGGGTAAGATTTATTAAACACTTTACTATGCTTAACAATATTTAATTGTTCTACATGGATTAATTTTTTTAATGCTAACAATATTGGAGGTAATAGTTTAGTTTTTGTTCAGGCCCCATTTTGATTACAAACATAGAACCTACATGGCTATATAAATGTTAAAGCTATGACTGCGCCAGTACTCAAGAGGCAGAGGCAGGCAGATCTCTGAGTATATGAGGCCTGCCTGCTCTACACAGCGAGCCCCTATTTCAAAAAAAAAAAAAGGAAGAAAGAAACAAAAGGAAGAAAGAAAAGTCAATGAGTATGTGGATGATCGTTTTTATGTTTCTAACTCATGGTGTATTTTTAAGTACCTGTAGTGACATTTTGTTTTTGGTTTTTTTTGAATATTTATTTATTATGTATACAATATTCTGTCTGCATGTATGCCTGCAGGCCGGAAGAGGGCACCAGACCTCATTACAGATGGTTGTGAGCCACCATGTGGTTGCTGGGAATTGAACTCAGGACCTTTGGAAGAGCAGGCAGTGCTCTTAACCACTGAGCCATCTCTCCAGCCCGACATTTTGTTTGTAATCCAACAAATAAAGCTTGCCTGAAGATCAGAGTGCAGAGCTAAGCCACTAATTAGCCATAGATGCCAGGCAGTGGTAGCATACACCTTTAATCCCAGAACTACAGAGACAGAGGCAGAGGGATCTCTGTGAATTCAAGGCCACCTGGGCAAAACAAAGATTGAATCTGTCTAAAAGAGAAACAGAGCTTATGCAAAGGTGATCCCAGCACAGGAGTGATATGGCTGGGTGGAGATAGGAATATGAGGTGGGAGGAGACAGGAGCTCAGATGCAGTTTGAGGATTCAGCCTGAGGTTTCACAGAGACAGGATCACCCATTTGGTCTGAGCACTGGTGGTAGAGGTAAGAACTCTCTAGTGGCTGCTGCTCTGTTTCTCTGTTCTCAGCTTTCACCCCCTAATGTCTGACTCTGGGTTTTTATTATTAATACCAATTAGAATTCATGCTATAATTACCATTTATTGGAGCCGTATGAATCTTCTAACATATTTGATTTGACTCACCTATCTACTATTAATTTTTAATATATACTTTTTGTTGTGACCTTTATCCTATTTTATTTTTAACATTTCAAGTTCATAAAAGTTGTAGAGTTTGAAAAAACATGTAATTGAAAGTAGTTCAAAGACCATATGAACTCACATAGGCTGAGGCAGCATGGACAGGGCCTGGCAGGGGTCTGCACCAGCTCCTCTGTGTAGATATTTTAGCTTCCAGTTTAGTGTTTTATGGGATATTACTGAATGTGGGAACAGGAGCATCTCTGTGTCTGTACCTGTTTTTCCTGCCTTCTCGTGGGCTCCTGATGTTTATTTGTTTAGTTCTATTCAGATGTGTTAGTTTTCTATTTATCTCATCTTAGTATAGTATAGTCCCTTAGATGTCTGTATTCTAATGACAGAAGGGGTATGAATTGGATGCGAGAGGAGGTGAGGAGGAACTGGGAGGAGTAGAGAGAGAGGAAACTAAGCAGTATATATTATGTTAAAAAATCTATTTTAAATAAAAGGAAAGAAAGAATATATTCTCAGTTTGCAAATGATAGAAGACATTAAAGAGATTATGTAACTTGTCCCAAGTTACACTGTTACTAGGAGCAGATCTTGGATTAAGATGTCTGATATTTGTTGCATTTGTTGTTTGGGACACTGTTTCATGTAGCACAGGCTGGACTCAAACTTGCTTGTAGCCAATGCTACCCTTAAGTTCCTGATCCCTCTGCTTCAGCCTTCCAGGTGTTAGGATAAATGGTTCTACACCACTGCCTCCAGCTTAAAGAAATATTCCTTTTGTTTCTAGCTGAGGTGTTCTGTCTGCTCCACTCTTTTGTTATGCTTATGTAAGTATGTGAAGCTGAGAGGACCACGCAGATGCAACAACAGGCTGCTCCGGCTTCTCTCTGAGACCAGCCCTCAGTTTCGGTTTCCTGAGACTGAGCAGGCAGTTTCTGAAAGAGCCACGAACAAAGCATAACCTCCAACACCCCCGACAAGGAGGAGGCTTGGTAAGGGCAGTACCAGGCTAGGTCTAAGCCACAGTCAGCAGTTCAAGGACAAGGCCTGGCCCGCCCAAAAATGGAAAACTGTAGCCCTGCTAGCCCCTGACTAGTCCTGGCCAATTAGAATGCAGTAGTATGATTGCCACTTGTTTAGGCCAATCATATCTAAAATGACCTAACTGCCTTGGGAACTCCCCTTCCGCTGTGCCTAAAAGGAGCCCATGCTTCCCGCTCGGTGTGTTTAGCCATCTTGTTTCAGTATTTGGCGACACTTCAGCATGCTGGAATAATAAAAACACTCATGCTGATTGCATACGTGGATGGTGCTCTTCTGTGGAACATCTCCAGGACCCTAACAGTGTCATACAACAACAGTAGATAAATCCGTAAGCTCAAATACACTTCCTAAAACAGCAATTCGGAACAAGCGTTGTGCCAGCATCTCCTTCCAGAAGCTCCATGGAGGTCCTCCTCTCACTGGTGGTCCTGGCCTCATTTGCTTGTGCCAGCATCATTCTCTGCTCTTGCCTTTCCATGCTACTTATAAGATACTCGTGATAGCATTTATTGTCTGCTCAAGTGACGGAGGCCAAGCGCCTCCTCTTCAGATGCTTAGTTGCATCTGCAAACACCTCTTCCTAATAAGGCAGTATACACATATTCTGGGAGCTGGGACAGGACAAATCCTTCAAGAAGCCTCCGTTCAACTTACACATGAACCTTTCAAGACATATGAATTGGCCGGGCATGGTGGCACATGCCTTTAATCCCAACACTCAGGAGACAGAGGTAGGCGAATCTCTGAGTTCGAGGCCAACCTGATCTAGTAAGCAAGTTCCAGGACAGCCAAAGATAACACCTGTCTCAAAAAAACAAACAAAAACCCAAGTAACCCACCCAAAAAAGACACAAGAATTATATTTAGATGGGTCCATTAGTTGAAATAACATTGTTTTTTAATTTAACCAGAATTTCGAGACTAGCCTGGTCTACAAAACGAGTTCCAGGACAACCAAAGATACACATAGAAACCATGTCTTAGCCGGGCGGTGGTGGCGCACGCCTTTAATCCCAGCACTCGGGAGCGGAGGCAGGCAGATCTCTGTGAGTTCGAGACCAGCCTGGTCTACAAGAGCTAGTACCAGGACAGGCTCCAAAGCCACAGAGAAACCCTGTCTCGAAAAATAAAAGTCTTAGAAAACCAAAATAAATATGTGTGTATATATATATATATATATATATATATATATGAATTATATTTAGATGGGTCCATTAGTTGTATTAACATTTTATTTTTAAATTTAATCAGAATTTTTAATCAACTAATTTGAGCAGTTGATAAAATTACATATTTCTATAAATTATCTTCTCAACTTTAATAATCTAATTATTAAATTATTAACCCTTGAAAAAATGCCATCTTAGAAACTTGACTCCAGTTCATGTGATTTATGATATATATGTGTGTGTGTGTGTATATACATATGTATATACATATATATAACGAATTAAAAGTCACCTTTGTAGGCGGAGTTTCCCTGTCCCAGCAGCCACTCACAAATAACCAATCCGAGACTTAATATTAATTATAAATGCTCAGCCAATTGCTCAGGCTTGTTACTAGCTAACTCTTACAACTTAAGTTAACCCATTATATTCCTCTGCATTCTGCCCATGTGGCATTACCTCTTTTTCATCTTACACCTCCTGTTTCCTCTCTGTGTCTTGCTGGCAACTCAGTCTCTGCCTTTCTACTTCCCAGTATTCCCTCTATACCAAAAATCCTGCCTAGCCATCGGCCAATCAGCTTTTTATTAACAATGAGAGCAACATATCTTCACAGTGTACAAAAGGATTGTTCTACAGGACACCTTCAATCTTTTTATTTCATTTGTAGGTGTTGTCTTTTGTATCCTATACTGACCATGAACTTTCTCTGTAGCTGAAGATGAACTTGAAGTTCTTATCTTCTTTCCCCCATCTCCCAAGTGCTAGGTATGTACTGTCTGGTAGACAGTTTTGTACAGTGCTTGAGAATGAACGGAGGGCTTTGTGCGTGCCTGCCGTTCATGCTAGCTACATTTCCAATCCCATCTCGCATAGCTTTTAATGCATTTATTACAGACCTCATAACTGTAGTATCAAGAATTCATGAAACAGAGTCAGACCTTTTGAGCATACAGTACTAAAATGAATTTTTGAGGCAAGCTATATTGACTTCATTGGCAGCAAGAAACTTAACTCGCTGAGCCACCTTGCCAACCCTCGTGTCTAAAATTATTTTTGTTTGGGGCTGGAGAGATGGCTCAGCGGTTAAGAGCACTGACTGCTCTTCCAGAGGTCCTGAGTTCAATTCCCAGCAACCACATGGTGGCTTACAACCATCTGTATTAAGATCTGGTGCCCTCTTCTGGCCTGCAGGCATATGTGCAGGCAGAACACTATATACACAATAAATAAATATTAAAAAAAATATTTTTGTTTATAAAGTCATCCAGACTAAAGGTATCTCCAGAAATACATTTCCTCGACTCCATGAAAGAGTGCATCCAGGTCTTCTTAATCAACTAGTCTGTTTCTAAGGCATCCTGTAAGGAATTCATATACATATATTGTACAATGAAATGTGAGCCTTGAAATAGCTTATAGAAGTAGCTGACAGGAAAATCAAGCTATGGCAAGTAGCCTCTCATTTGCAAGAATAGACTGTTCTGTGTATTAGTGCCACAAAACACGTTCTTTCTTATTTGTCTTCTTTTGCCATTAGTTAAATTGTGTACTTGATCTACAAGTAAGTAAAGAGAAATTAAATGAGAAATGCATGTTATGAATTCAGATTGTATATTGTAAATATAGACTTTTGTAAGCCAAAAGAAATAACACTTAAAAACATAAATTAGATTCTTCAACAAGGAACACCAAATCTTTCATTTCTGAAAATTGAAGCTATGAAATGAATGCTTTTAAAGGAAAACTATGTCAGCCAGATTTCCATTTTGTTAGCTGCTGTGTTCTTTAGAGTCCAATTTAGCCAGTAATGCCGCTCTTATTTGTAGAAAACTATTTACCGTCTACAGCTCACCGAAGTATTAAGTGTCTTAGTTAGGATTTTATTACTGTGAAGAGACACCATGACCACGTCAACTCTTATAAAGGGAAACATTTAATTGGGGCTGACTTACAGTGCAGAGATTTAGTCCATTTTCAGTATGGTGGGAAGCATGGCAGCATGCAGGCAGATATAATGCTAGAGAGGTAGCTCAGAGTTCTACACTTGGATCCGCAGGGAGAGAGAAGAGAGAGACATTGGGCCTGGCTTGAGCATCTGAAACCTCAAAGCCCAACCCTGTTTACACACTTTCTCCTACCAGACCACACCTCCTAATAGCACTACTCCCAATGAACCTCAGAAGGCTATTTTCATTGTTCTGGCTAGTTTTATGCCAGCTTGAAATAAATTGTAGTCATCAGAGAGTAATGGACCTCAGTTGAGAAATTGCTTCCATAAGATCCAGTGGCAGGCAAGCCTGCATTTTCTTAATTAGTGATTGATGTGGGAGGGGCTACCCCTGGGCTTGTGGTCCTGGATTCTGTAACAAAGCAGGCTAAACAAGCCATGGGGAGCAAGCCAGTAAGCAGCATCCATCCATGGCCTCTGCATCAGCTCCTGCTTCCAGGTTCCTACTCTGTTTTGAGTTTCTGTTCTGAATTCCTTTGGTGATGAACAGTGATTTGCAAGCATAAGCCAAATAAAACCTTTTCTCCCCAAGTTGCTTTTGGTCATGGTGTTTCATCACAGCAGTAATAACCCCTAAGATGGTCCTTATTGCCTTTCTGCATTAGTATGCCAGTTTTTATTCCACTTATTTTTGACATTACAACACTTGCAGCTTATATATTATACCATGACAGAGCTAAAGGTTATGAGGTTGGTTTGGTTTGGTTTGGTTTCTCAAGACAGGGTTTCTCTGTGTGTAGCTCTGGCTGTCCTGCGACTCACTCTGAGGCCAGGCTGGCCTTGAGCTCACAGAGATCCACCTGCCTCTACCTCCCGAGTGCCACCGCCCAGCTAGGTTATGAGTTTTTACCATACATCTTTAATGCTAAGAAACATGAGTTTTGAATTTAATGGCTCAAATGTTTTATAAACTTTCAGTGGAATAATAGCTATAGTAATTCTTGGGATTTATTTAGATATAATTATGAAAAAGTTGTGAATTGTGGAAAGTTGATTTGACTTTTTTTCTTTCCTCTTTTGACCTTTTTTGTTTTTTTTCTTCTTTCTTTCTTTTCTGGTTTTTTGAAGACAGGGTTTCTCCATGTAGCCCTGGACTGTCCTGGAAAATCACTCTGTAGACCAGGCTGGCATCAAACTCAGAGATCCACCTACCTCTGCCTCCCATATACTGGGATTAACGGTATGTACCACTACTGCCAAACTGATATTTTTTTCATGAATTTTTATTTGTAAAAATTATAATTTATGTTTAAAAACATTTTGTTAATATTTGCAGGTATCACATCATTTGGAATATTCTCTTTTTAAATGTTTTATTTTTAATTATATGTGTATGGGGAGAAGTATGCATATATGAGTCAGACACCTGTGGAATCCAGAAGAGGCAGGTGGTTATAAGCCACCAGACATGGATGTGAGGAACCAAACTCAGGTCTTCTGCAAGAGTAGTACGTGCTCCTAACCACTAAGCATCTCTCTAGCCCCACATGTCGAGGATTCCTTGATCATCTTAAAATGTAATAATCTGGGGATGGGGAGCTGGCTCACTGGGTAAAGTGTGTGCTGTGTAAGCATGAGGACCCGAGTTCAGACCCCGCCACCCACAGAAAAGCCAGGTGTGATGGTGCATGCTTGTAACCCCAGGGTCAGCAGGGCAGAGGCAGGCCGATCTGCCTCTATCTCCCAAGTGCTGGGATCAAAGGTGTGTGCCACCATGCACAGCTGAGAAAAAGAAATTCTGATTATGTAGGAATCATATTTAGCAGTAGAGTTTGCACCATGTTTCTTTTTGATGTTGTTCTTTTTTTAAAAAAAAATCCTTTTTCATTTTACATACCAATCCCAGTTCCCTCTCCTTCCCTCCTCCTGCTTCCCCTACCTTCCACCCACCTCATACCCCATCCACTCCTCAGAAAGGTAAGGCTTCCCATGGGGAGTCAACAAAGTCCGGCACATCACTTTGAGGCAGGACCAAAGCCCTCCCCACTATATCTAGGCTGAGCAGGGTGGCCCTCCAAAGGGAATGGGTCCAGAAAGCCAGTTCAAGCAGTAGGGATAAATCCTGGTTCTACTGCCAGTGGCCCCATAGTCTTCCCCAGCCACACAACTGTCACCCACATTTAGAGGGCCTAGTTTGGGCCTTTGCAGGTTCCCCCACTGTTAGTCCAGTATCAGTGAGCCCCCATTAGCTCAGGTTAGCTGTTTTAGTGGGTATCCCCATTATGGTCTTGACCTCTTTGACCATATTATCTCTCCTCCCTCTCGTCGACTGGACTTTGGGAGCTCAGCCTAGTGCTTGGACCACGTTTCTAACTTAGTGATTTCTAGCTAAAAATTACAAGCATGAGCACATCTTCCCCCTTTCATCTCTTCTCGAACTTACATTTGAAATGCTAAAGGACTGCTTACGTGTATAAATACAATAGAGTGAAAATAAAGATTTCACTTCTGGGAGAAGAGTCTGGAAATATTTAAGACATGGTAACAGACCAGGCAGTGGTGGCACATACCTTTAATCCCAGCATTCCGGAGGCAGAGGCAGGCAGATCTCTTGAGTTCAAGGCTAGCCTGGACTACGAATAGAGTTTCAGGACAACCAGGAAGCCCTGCCTTGAAAAAAACAACATAAAAAGACATCTCAGCAATCCTGAAGTCAGTAGTAAGAGCTCTGAAACCCCAGACGGATCTAAGAGCTCCTGAGAACTTGCCCCCCCAATATACACATGAGCGCACACACTCACTCCCCTCAGATATCTGCTGCTTTAATGTAAGGAAATTAAGATACATGGAGCTTGTTTCTTAGAATGCCATGGCTAGAATCTATAAGAAAACTAGATTTAGCAACATACAAGTTAATCATAAAAATTTTAGTTGTTTCTTAATATTAACAATAAGGGTTTACAGGGGGAAATTAGGAGAATATTTGAATACAAAACATGTGGATAGTATATGCCTTGCATCTAGAACTCTTGCAGCTTAAGTAGGTAATATACTTTGCTGCTTAAAATAGTAAATGTGGCCAAAGATTGTATGTAGATGCCTCCTTAAAAAAGAAACACAAGAGCTGAAGGAACAGCAGTTAGGAGTCCTTCCACTCTTTTGCACAACCTGAGTTGGGTTGCCAGCACCACACAGGCAGCTCACGACTATAGATGGAAGTTCTGTCACACCTGGTTCCGCAGCTGCTCAGGTCCAAGGAAACACACCGAGGCTTATGTTAATTATAAACTTTGTCCTATTAGCTCAGGCTTATTATTAACTCACTCTTTCAACTTAAATTATCCCATAATTCTTATCTCTGTTTATCCATGTGGTTTAGTACCTTTTCTCAGTGCAGGGTTCTAATCTTCGTCAGCGTCTGGCTGGTGACTGCAGACTGAGCTTTTCCTCTTCCCAGAATTCTCCTGGTCTTCTACCTGGCTTCTGGCCTGTCAGTATTTTATTAAACCAATAAATGAGTGACAAATCCTTATAGGGTACAAGAGTATTATTCCACAGCACACAACCACCTGAAACTCCAGCTCAGGGTATCCAGTGCCTCGCTTGTTCTCCACACATACTTAGTGCACATGGTACACCCATACACACACACTCACATAAATACACACAAAATAGAGAGATGCAAGTGCTCATGGAGATTAGAACGGAAGTCTCCCTGCAAAAACAAAACCCTAAAACTAACTACTATATATGATGAAATGTAGCATTCTTACTCTGTTACTAAAACTAACTACTATATATGACGAAATACAGCGTTCTTTCTTTGTTTCTATAACTACTGTATATGATGAAATATACTAAAACTAACTACTATATGTGACCAAATATAGCATTCTTACTCTGATACTAAAACTAACTACTATATATAACAAAATAGAGCATTCTTACTCTATTACTTTCCTGTTCTTGGCACTTTTATTTTTAGCATTTCTTTTTCAGTGCTCTCTTGGGATGGATTCAGACTTCTCTGATTCCTTAAGTAGGAAGCCAGTGACTGATTTTCTAATATATACAGCCTATTCTACAGATTTCCATGTAAGTATTACCTTGTTATAATCCTGAGCATTTTTGCTGTGGTATCTCCTTTAGCCAATAGCCTTTAAGATACTGTCCCACTTTGGGCGTGATCTCATGTACTATATATGCAGACTAAAAGCATTCATTGGCCACTTGGCTATTGGATTTGGTTCCAGCTTCCCATGCACACAGAGGACTGTGTATCGCTATTCTTCCTGTGAGTTTAACCCCTAATAAATAAAACTTTATTATTCTCCATTCTGCACTAGTAGAAATTTTTTATATTGCAACATTGTAACATGAGGGCCTGCTTGGGGTTTATGTCCTGCCCAGTCCCCACAGCCGTTTAGCCCCAAAGAATCACACAGAGAGTCTACATTAGGTTATAAACTGATTGGCCCATTAGCTCAGGCTTCTTATTAGCTCTTGTAGCTTATATTAACCCATTATTCTTATCTATGTTAGCTTCATGGCTCAGTACCTTTCTCAGCGGGGCAGGTCACATCCTGCTTCTTCGGTGGTCCAGGCAGGAGTCTCGAGAGCGCTTCCTGCTTCCCAGAATTCTCCTATTCTCCTTGCTCCGCCTCTACTTCCTGTCTGGTTGTCCCACCTATACATCCTCGCTAATGGCCAATCAGCGTTTATTTAAATCATGATTGACAGAATACAGAGAATTCTCCCATACCACAACATATTTTGTTAAGTTATATTTTTATTTTCAGTTTAAAATATGTAATTGCCTTGAATCGTCTCCTTTGGTCATAGTGTTACATAAAAGTATATATTAGGATTAGAGAGATAGCTCAGTGGTTAAAAGCACTGGTTGCTCTTCCAGAGGACCCAGGTTTGATTCTCTGCATCCACATAGCCCTCACTAACTCCAGTCACATAGATTCAGTGGCCTCTTCTAGCCTCCATAGGCACTCCATGCATGTGATACACAAACATACATACAGGCAGAACACACGTACATATAAGATAAAATTAAGTATATTGTAGCTCAGAATTTCCCATCTTTCTACTTCTGTATCATAGTTTAATTCCATGTGATTGAAGAGTATACCATGTATGATTTGTTTTAAATTTGTTTATGATCGAATGGAAATCTATAAGATCTTTCAAAACTATATTATGGGCCAGGCGGTGGTGGCGCACGCATTTAATCCCAGCACTTGGGAGGCAGAGGCAGGCGGATCTCTGTGAGTTTGAGGCCAACCTGCTCTACAAAACCTAGTTCCAGGACAGGCTCCAAAGCCACAGAGAAACCCTGTCTCGAGAAAAAAAAAAAAAAAACAACAAAAAACAAAAAAAAAACTGTATTATGCTAGAGAGGAAGGAATTGGAAGAAATCTTTCTTAGTTGTATCCTGACTTTGGTTTTTTAAAAAGCCATCAAATAAAATGGGTTTACCAAATGGAAAGGACTCTGAATACCCTGAGACAATTAGGAAAGGAAGGCAATTTCTCAGGAAGACGTGTGTGTGTGTGTGTGTGTGTGTGTGTGTGTGTGTGTGTGTGTGTGTGTGTGTGTGTGTGTGAAGGGGATCATGAAAGGATATCTTAAGTGAGACAAGGTGGGAAAGGGGAAAGTAATGGAGTCCATGTGACATGGAAGCAAAGGAGGACTGTTTCGAGGAGGAAAAGGGGTACCAGCAGGAGGAAGCAGGGAATGTGGGGGAAGGCAGTGGGAGTACAAAGGCGCAAACAAAGTATAATGACATATATGAGTAAAGTATAGTGACATATATGTATAAAATGCCGTAAGGAACCCTGTCATTTTGTTTTTGTTTTTTATTTTTCCATTCAAAAATTGACACTTCCTCCCCTTCTCCCAGTCCCTTCCCGCTCCCCCACTAACCCTTCTCCCTCTCCCCCCATCCTTAAGAGAGGGCAGGGTACCCTGCCCTGTGGGAAGTTCAAGGCCGTCCCTCCTCCATCCCAGCCTAGGAAGCTCTGCATTCAAGTAAACTAGGGTCCCAAAAGGCCATTACATGCAGAAGAGAGAGGTCCCAGTGCCATTATCGATGGCTTCTCAGTCAGTCCCCACTGGCAGCCACATTCAGAAAGTCTGGTTTGATCACATGCTCATTCAGTCCCTGTCGAGCTGGATTTGGTGAGCTCCCATTAGATCATGTACACTCTCCCAGTGGGTGGACCAACCCCTCGGACCTGACTTCCTTGCGCATCTTCTCCCTTCTTCTGCTCTTCAATTGGACCTTGGGAGCTCAGTCCATTGCTCTGATGTGGATGTGGGTCTCTGTCTCTATCTCCATCCAACGGACGAAATTTCTATGGTGATATTCAAAATATTCATCAGTGTGACTATGGGACAAGGCCAGTTCAAGCACCCTCTCCTCTGCTGCCCAAGGATCTAGCTGGGGACATCCCCATGGACACCTAGAAACCCGTCATTTTGTATGCTAAAATCACAAAATACAAAGTTAAACTACAGAAAGTTAGAATGAGATCGGCATGCTCCCTGCCGTGCCTCTCTTGTCCTATTGAAGGTGCAAACTTCAACATGCTAAGGAAAAAAAGCCAACAGCTGCAAGGAGTATAATACAGAAGAGACAACTGTGATTAATGCCATCCTACATGAGAGTTACAGGAGAACAGCAGGTGAATCATAACTAGACGTTAGCACAGATTGTTAAATATCTCAAAGAAATAAACAAACATCAAAACAAGAAGGTGTTTATAGAATGACCACATATGTATACATTTGAATAAAATTATTCTACGTAAGACTGGCATCCTGGACTTGGTCGGCATGCTCCAGTGAGTATCCAGTGATTCTCTAAATTAAAATCAGAGATTAATGAACTGTGATCCCCAGGCCAAATCCCTCTCATCATCTGTTTTTTGTTGTTTTTTTTTTAATAGCATTCAGACTGATAATGATTTTTGTATTTTTCAGTTGTTGTGGGGAAATCAAAAGAATAATACTTCAAGGTACTTTAAAATTATATGAAATGTAAATATCAGTGTTTCTAGATAAAGTTTTATTGGAACACTCCCATTTTATATTGTATATGGCCGCTTTTATACTACATCTGCAGTTGGGTTGTCTCACAATTGAGACTTTAAGACCTAGAAGCCTGTGGTGTTTACTCCTGGCCTTCCACAGATAAAACATTACTGTGAGCTTCTCAACACTATACCAATAGTAGGAATCACTGTCCCTCTCCCTTGGAGCAGTCATGGGTCTGAGTGGACAGTCACCCTTTGTAAATGCTTACCAGATTGCAGCACCTCTTTCCCAAGCATCTCTTTAGCTATGTATTAGAAAACTATGACTGAGTGCGGTGCTCTGTTGCTCAGCAAGAAGATGTTGCATTCCACCAGCTTGAAAAAACTCTGTGCTTCCAATTTCTATAAGAAATTCAGTGTCACTGGGTGGTGGTGGCGCACGCCTTTAATCCCAGCACTTGGGAGGCAGAGGCAGGTGGATCTCTGTGAGTTCAAGGCCAGCCTGGTCTTGAAGAGCTAGTTCCAGGACAGGCTCCAAAGCCACAGAGAAACCCTGTCTCTAAAAACCAAAAAAAAAAAAGAGAGAGAGAGATTAGGACAAAGTTGTTCAAAAAAAAAGAGAGAGAAGAAAGAAAGAAAGGAAGGAAGGAAGGAAGGAAGGAAGGAAGGAAGGAAGGAAGGAAGGAAGGAAATTCCGTGTCACAGGGCTCCTAAGGAAAAATATAGATGAAACATGTTGACCAAACTAAAACTTGGAATTATGTGACCAGAAAAAGATATAAAATTGCCATGTAGTTTTCCCATGAGAGATTTTTATTTTTTATAAAAGATCTTGGCAAATTTGAATGTTCAAATTTTTTCACTCTTTCTTAAGCATTTTGCTAATATTAACTCATTTAATCTTATCCACAACCTAACAATATTATTGCTGCTATTATTCTCACTTTATAAATATAGACTGTAATATTGGTAGTAAAGAAGATTCATACAGTCCAGCTCTTAGCATTCTTGCTTAATATAGTAACATATAAATATTTAAAATCATGTGACATGAAGCAGTACTTCAAATTCATCAACCTAAAAGATTGCATGAGGAGTTTCGAATTGTCTAATGGCTTCTTAAACTGGGCCAGCCTCGCCGCTCTTTATTGTTCTCTGTCTCAGTCTCTAGCTGGGGCTGTGATTGAATTTCCATATATATTCGCTAGGAGCTATTCAAGTCTATTTTTTTTCTAGTGTGTTTATGAACTCTAAACTGTAGCTGCTAAGCTTTCTTAGTAAAAATAATATTCAAAACTTATTTTCAGTGTAGTTGCAAGGCTTGTTGTAGATATATCAGATTGTATTACATGCCATTGTTTCTACTTTTTCATTTTAAATTGTTTTTTATTTTTTGAGATTATAATGTAATTGCATTCTTTCCCATTCTGTTTCCTCCCTTCAGAACATCCCACCTACCCCTCTGTTCTCTCTTTCAAATTCATAGCCTCTTTTTCATTGCTTGTTGGTATAACATACATTACATTCCTAAATAAATAAACACAACCTGCTCAGTCATATAATGCTACTTGTTTGTATGTTTTCAGGGCTGACCGTTTTGTGTTGAACAACCAGTGTGTTCTTCCTTTCCATTTTCACCAATGCCTTATTTTTATTCAAACAATGTCAATATTCAGAATTTACATCACATGTCACCTTTGCTATGTCTTTCCTCTCCTATATTTCCTTTTTCAAAATAATGAGTGAATGAATACTCAGTGGGAAGGACCCAAAGGACATCAATAAGAAGTGATGTGTCCTCTTTAAGGGTTATTTCAGGGCAGGCATTTTCTTCTGGTCATGTACAGACTGGGGATGCTGGGAAAGCATGGAACTGTCTTTGTTCACAGCAAGGGAAGTAGCTGTTCCTCTAGTCCTTTATTACCACACTCTGGTGACCTGAACCTTCACCTCCTAACCCCTATGGAGAACTTTTGTGTGCTTGTTCTTTTTCTTTAATCTTTTTGTGCAATATATATTGATCATATTCTTTCCTCTTCCCCACCTCTTCCTAGACCTTCCCATACCCCTACCTACCCAACTTCATGTTCTTCCTCTATATATTAAATAGCACAGAAGTCCATGGAGTTCAGTTTGTACGGCCAGCTATGCCCGATTTTGTGGAGCACCTTTCCTGTTGTCTTCCTTCACCTTTCAGTTCTGTGCCTCCACACATCATCTCCTCACTCTGCTTGTCTCTGTTCATACTTAATACTGCCGGAGATTGGAGATACGGTTGTAGCATATGCTGTGTATACATATTGTTACATGTGTATAACCATAACTGGGGATCTGATTAGAGTAACACATGAAAGAAGACAATAGTGATAAATACATCAACTTTCCTCCATCCTAAAGAGCAAAAGAAAGCCAGCCTGGGCATGAACACAGGAAAATCATATGGAGGGCCTGTATTCCAAGCACTTGAGAAAAGCGGCATGAGAATCAAGAATTCAAGGTCATCCTTGGCTACATAGGGAGTTCATGAGACTCTATTTAAAAAGAAAGAGAGAGAGACCCCAAAATATTTACAAAGTTATTTCTTCAAAATAATGAAGTATAGGTTACTTTAAATGTTTGCTTTTAATTCCATAATTTTAGTTCATATGATTATATTAGGTACTTCATTTTCAATCTCAATTGCCTATAGCCGTAAATAGATGTATAGATAGTAGGTACATAAATTTTTCCTGCAATGTTAATAAGCTGTATTCATTTGATGAACAGTGGGGGGAAAAAACTGTGTGGTTGGAGTGTGCCTGCTGGCCTGGTGTATCTACTGCCTCCTTGTTTGAAAGTCGCGGGTAACTTCAGAGTAGCTGAGAAGTAGTTGCCCGGTCCAGTCATTCTAGTATAAAAATGAAGAGATGAGCAATGTGACCACACAAAGTAACTGAACTCTTCTTAGCACTGTTTTCCTTCTTCCTCTATTTTTATGTTGTTTTTATATGTCTTCACATCAGGCTACATTGTGTTCTTGTGAGTAGGCTACTTCGGTTCTTAAAATTGTCTCAATTTTGTAATAATCTTAACACATTACAGAGCTCAGATTCTATCAGATTTCGTTGTTCTCTCTTTGCATTTCTGTTTGTTCAGTGTTTCTGGAGTGTTGTCATGTCTCTTTCTACCACCACTATCATTATCCAAACTCTACATTTTTAGAAACTTTTATTTTTCCTATAGCTCAGTCATACCTAACCTGTAATCATTTTTGCTTCTCTTTTCTTCTTTCCCTATAATTTGTTTTATCTTACCCTGACATCTAACCCTGGAAATAGTCATCTTAACTCACTGCCTTTGTCATCCTATAGGAAAAAGAAGCTTGTTCTTTATCAGATTGGCTTCTAAGGTTTAGTTTTGTGGCCTGCTATTAACTTATTTGGCAATTTAAAATTTACAACACCAGAAATTATTAGTTAATGTCACTCTTCTTTCAGTAAGGATTCATTAATAATTTCAAGTATTCCCACTAATATACTAGATGCTAGACACCCATATATGAACTTGACAAGAACTGTATACTCAAGAAGACAAATGTTTTCGTAGTGCAAAGCACCACTGTCACCCTTCTGCTTGTGTTAGCTCATTTAATTGCCCCCAACTCAAGTAGGTTTTTTTTAGTCTTTAGAGATTTTGATTTATTTGGCCTAAGTCCGAGCCATGATATTTCTAATTCTTAGAAATTCTAGAGATAATTCAACTGGTCTTCCCCAAGCTAGGCTATATAAAACCAAGCTCAGGAGTCATCCTTTCCATTTGAAAGGCTTGTGAATGATCCAGTTTACCAAACCTAAGAGGTTTAAAAACCCATTTCTGAATCCCCTCCCCCCCCCATTGAAGAGTGTTCTCCTTAAATTCTGAGTCATTTCTTGCAAGGTGAGATTTATTGGACCTGTCTATAAATTTTCTCCAGAAATAAACACATCGATGACTTCCTTACTTCCTTCTCAATCTTACAGCACGTTGTATTCATGATTTGCCTTCACCCTGCTTCTGTTTCTGCTTCATGCTGTTTGTCGTCAAGCAGCCTCCAAAAGTGCTTCCTTTCTTTCTTCTGATGGGGAATACTAAGGGCTGAACCTAAGACACAGCATTGTATATGGCGGATCACTTTTTGTTTTTGAAACAAAAAGTGCTTCTTCTAATGTTTGTAGGTGTGGTTTATGTATCTCATTCTTTTTCATTGTATAACTTAATACACATAAGCAATGACAGGATTGTGGGATGGAGTTTGGCGTGAGGTGAAGCACAAATACCGTAAATATTCGTGGCTCAACGGATTGTTAAAGCTGAATTTTAAGTGTTGTCGTGTTTCCCGAGAAGAAAAAACAGAAAGCAACACCATTTGAACACTGTTATGAAATATTTTACTCTATCCTGCATGCTCTGGTTTATTTTAAGGCAACATTCCTTTCTTGTATTTCTTTCAGTTAAGTACTTTTACTTTATCAGCTAAGTGCATAGTTAGAAAACCTACTTTTTGCCTTAACAAAGTTGCCAAATATTGCTACATAGTGTTTATTTTATTAATAACCTCACAATTTTATTTGATCATGATATGATAGCTGCATTGAATTACTCTAAACACATGCTTGAAATTCTCACAAATCCATGGTACAGTTGTTAAACATACTCAGCGTTTTTAACTCTGCAAAAAAAATCTCTCACATTCATTTAAGAATTAGCTTGTAAGCCAAAAATGACAGATGTCATATTGCAGCTGAGAACTAACTGGTTTAAGAAATGTAAATGACAGAAACGTTTGCACGAATATCCGCCTTTTACATTCTTTTCTCCTGCCCTATGGTAGTCATTGTTGCCACATTGATGAGAGTTTTCTGTTTTCCATACTTGATTTCTTTTCAATTTGGAAAACACACAGTGCAGAAGAAAAGCTCAGTGTGACCGGAGCTTTGTGTGTACCTTTATGTGGGTCTGCTTAAGCTCCTGGATCGCCCACCGCTTCTCATTTAAAAGGGTTTGGATTAGGTTTGTAGGTGAGTATGGCACACTCTCACATAGCATTTTCTAATTTAGCATCAACATGGAATTAATCTCTAATAGATAGTAATTATTCTTTTGTTTTGGCTTGGGAATTTTTTTTTTTTTTTTTTTTTTTTTGGTTTTTCAAGATAGGGTTTCTCTGTGGCTTTGGAGCCTCTCCTGTCTTGTAAACCAGGCTGGCCTCGAATTCACAGAGATCCGCCTGCCTCTGCCTCCCGAGTGCTGGGATTAAAGGCGTGAGCCACCACTGCCCGGCTTTTTTTTTTTTTAAGTATCTTATATAGCCCAAGCTGACCTTCAACTCATTACAAAGCTAAAGATGACCCTAAACTCTTGAGCCTCCTGCCTCTACCTGCTAAGTGTTGCAATTATAGGTGTGTACCATCACGACTGGTTTCTAATAATAATTTTTCTTAAGTTGTCTCCATTGAATACTTCCACATGGGTGACACTCTCATTAGTTCTTCTCTTGTCATAAGAGAAGAACTTATAAGATTACAGTTATACAGTTATAATCTTATAACTGTAATCTTATAAGTTCTTATAAGATTATAACTGTATAACTGTAATCTTACCTGGAGCAGAGTGACGACGTAGTGTGCCTGGTGTAGGACTGGGTGCAGTTGAGTGGGACACTATGTGCTGATGGAACCTCAGACTTGCTCTCTGACCCTCAAAATTCAAAATTATATACAAAATGAGCTAAGCTAGTATAGAATCTGAACAACAGGAAATCTTTCTTGTCAAATAATAAGTAAGTTCTTATAATTTAAGAAACTATTTTTAATATTAAATTTATACAACAATTATTTTATTAGCTAATACATGTGTGGTTTAAATAAAAAATACTTAATTTTTATTTTTTAAACTTCCCTTACCAAAATTTGAGTTGCCGTTGGTGAAATTGCTTCTAAGTCAGACCATGTGGCATAAAGCTTTCCCTCCCCTCCTTTTCCACGATCTCCCCTTACAATCACCATCATTTCCTTAGGACGCATCCATCTTTCTCATCACTTAAACTCTTAGGAGTAGAATGACAACCATGGCTAGTATCTAAATACGTGTGAAGGGGATGACTCAGTCTTCTCCTTTGAAAAGAAGCATTATCAGAACACGAGGAAACAAATAAGAATATTCTCTACCACAGTAGAACATTAGTGGCCATAAACTTTAAATTGCTCAATAGGGCCTTTGGCGCAACCAGACTCCTTAAAACATGTATTTTGCTTTTGGAAATTCAAATGTGATTCAAAAAAACAAACTCTGATTAGATCCTTTAGTTTCTGCCCTTGTCAGCTCCCATTCCCCACAGCTACATGCACCAAAGGCTGGATATTCAGGGGCATTTCTGTGACCAAGCATTGCCTTTAAGTACAGAACGTTTTCCAGAAGCTTTTGCCCTCAGTCGCTTGTAGAATTCGAACTACAGTCAGGATTTCCCAGTCCCAGCCCAGACTGGGAAGCCCTAGGATTCTTTGTGCTGCCCATCTGAAAGCACTGGGGGCAGGGTTCCCTAGGCTGCAGGTGCTTTCCTGTAGCTCCGAGATCCCCTCCCTCGTGCTGCCACTGGGCTTATCTTTTGCCAAACCACCTGGGGCAGGAGCATCCACCCTTCCCTTTTCTATACTTAGTTGTCCTGCTGAATACAGACAAGTGCCCCGCCTCGGCCATTTCTCACTGTCCTCCCTCCAAACTGGACCAGCTGGTAAATTTCCTAATATGTGATCATTTCCTGGTTCTGAAGATTGCATGAACATTACCACTGAATACAGTTCATTTGGGTAGTTTGTCATACAATGCTTGTCTACAAAATGAGATTAGATAGTTGTGTTCGAAATACACATCCAGTTTTAATGTGGTGGAAGCCATAAATATTTTGTAGACAAAATTTAAAAAGCAGTTACTTCTCATTTGAATGAACTGAGATTAAATAAAAGTTTCATAATGGGAAGAATGAGCCTTAGAGCAGAACACTTGAGTCTGTGTTCGGTTGCCAACAAGGAAGGAAAAGGGTGAGGAAGAAAGGAAGAAGGAAAAGTAGGAGTGGAAATAAATGGTTCCTGGTTCAGTGGCCCAGCCCTATAATCTCAGCCCTGGGGAGGGAGGAGCAGGAGGATTAGTGCAAGGTCTTGTTTGTCCTACAAAGTGAGCCCCAGGGCCAGCCTAACCTAGAGAACGTCCGATCAGCAAAGAGCTGGGGCAGCAGAGCCAAAAATAAGGCAGGGAGAAAGGTATAAAAAAATGTTAGTTGGCATCATGACCTTGTTTCTGGCACTCCCCCCCCTTTTATAATTTGTGTTGGGTGTGTTTGTGTGTGTGTGTGTGTGCACACGTGCTTTTGTGCACACTGGTAGGCAGGCCCTTGTGGAGGTTAAAGGAAAGATTCAGGTGTTGTTCTTGTGGTGTGCTGTGGGTTTTGTTTGGCTTTTTTCTGACATGGGGTTTTTCACCTTGTGTGCTGGGTTGTCTGACCAGGGAGCTGCAGAGATCTGCCTGTCTCTGCCTCTCCAGAACAGGGATTGTAAGCATGGGCCATCCACCTGCAAGGCAAACACTAACCGATTCGGCTCTCCCTCCCGTGAGAGCTTTCTTGAGGTGTAACTTTATATGTAGTAACAGATTTTCACTTCTTCTTTTTCCTCTTTGTTCTTCATGAACAAGAGCATGTGATGCCAAGAGCTGGTCTAATTGCTTGATGAAGCTGCTCTTGGTGTTAAAGACACCTAAAGTGTTCTAAACCCATAAACGGCAAATTTTTCAGATTAATCTTTCCAAAATCAATTACCTTAAAGGTCAACACCACATTCTCAGTTACTTACCAAATCTACTTAGTTATGCAGTTTATATATGCCCTGCAGTTTAGCATTCAGACAGAATATTGACATTAAGCCTTTGGTTTGGGGTTGAATGGGGTGGGTTTGATTTTTTTTTTTTTGAGTCAATCTCAAAAAATCTTAGGTTGTCCTTGAACTTGCTGTGTAGTGTAAGATGACCTTCAGTTCCTATCCTCATGCTCCCACCTCCCCAGTATAGGCTCACAGTGTATGGCATCAGGCCAGATGATTTCATGTGTTTTATGCATTTAAATTTGCAATACAACCTGACCTAAAGAGTAAAGATACATTTTTATTATAATAAAATACTGAATTAATAAATTTTTAGCATGATAAACGTGTATCACTCCACACCAGTTAGAATATCTGTAATAAAGTAGATGTTGATAAGGATTCAAAGAAATGTGGTGAAACTGTCACGCCTTTTGTTGCTGGTGGGGTGTAAAATGATACAACATTATTGGGAAATGTTTGACAATTCCTCGAACAGTTAATAGGGTTCCTTTCTGACCACAAGAAATGAAAACACGTTTCCAAAAGTTTGCATACAAATGTTCTTATGTCGTTACTCATAGTAGTGCAAAAGTAGGAACAGCTCAAATCTTCACCAGCTGTTAAGTGGATAAGCAGATCTGGTGTAACCATGAAGTGACGTGTTATTCAACCATGAGAAGAAACACAGTATTGATTCACGCTACAATATGAGGGAACCTCGAAAACATAAAAGACCACTAGGTATATGAATCCATTTATCTGAGGCATTCATAGTAAGCAAATCCATTTAAAAAGAAAAAGATTAATAGTTGTCAAAGCCAGAGAAAGAATGGGTAGAGAATAACTCAAAAGACACATACCAAGAAGCCAGGCATGGAGAGATGCATTGTCATCCCCAACACCAGGGAAGAATCAAGAAGACTCCTGACTGGGAAGCTTGCTGGCCAGCCAGCCTAGCCTGATCAGTGAGAGGTCTCAGGGAGGCCTGGTCTCATAGTGCAAGATGGGCAGTTCCCAAGGAATGGCACCCATGCTTTACCTTTGGCCTTCACATGCATTTGCACACGCATGTATACACACTAATAATGTTGTATCGGATGGCAGTGGTGCATAACTTTATGAACTTATTAAATACTCTTGAATTGTTCCTACTTTAAGTGGTGAGCTTTGTGGTTTATGAATTATATTTTAACATATAATTTTGCCAATATGTGCTTTTCTGTATAAAGATTATGTGTGTACATGTTTGTCTACACATGTATTGGGAGCGCGGTGTACACTTGGGTATGGGTATGGAGGCCAGAGGTCAATATCAAGTGTATTCTTCAGTTGCTCTTGACCTTATTTTTTGAGGCAGGATCTCTTGCTGAACTTGAAACTAATTTAGTTACACGGGGCAGCAAACAAGCACCAGAGATCTTCCTGTCTCTGTCTTCCCAGTTCTGAGACTAGGAATGTGTACCATCATGGCTTTGTTTGTGGATGCCAGGAATGTGAACTCCAGTCCTTAGCTTAGGCAGCCAGCACTTTATCTGCTGACCCATCCCTCCAACCCCTAAAACGGTATTTTTAATGAAATCGTAAATATATAATGTTAGGATTTTCCATAACAACACAAAGCGTACTTTTTCTTAGTGCCTTGCCCTTACAAGGTGTATCTTATGCACTGCCTGGAACCTTCTCTAGCTTGCGTGAGACACTATTGCCAAAGATGACTGTGCCAAGAGTGAGTTGGCCTTTAGCATGTACGTTAAAACCCGTGTTCTTAGATTACACACACACACACATATTGAATCACTTACCACTCTTGGATTTTCATGGTTTATTTTCCTATCTTCCCCAGAATATTGTAAGTTTCTTAAGAGAAAAAGAACTACTCTTTGACTAATGTAGTCCCATTATTGCTTACAATTACTAGCTCAATATTTGAATAAATGAATTTTAATAACATACATAACATTTTACTGGACTCATAGGGGTTTTGTGAAAAGAATACATTGTGTCTGCTTTGCTTTCTCTTAGAACACAACATGGAATATTTTCAAAGTTAGACTATGCTGTGATTTGTATGTTGATTAGAAATATTTTTGCTAGTTATACTTATAAAATAATGAAAATGTTCCTATCTGTGTTAAATATACCATTTGATAATTGGCACATGATTTTCTTATGCTATTCAAGCAGATATTTTAGTATGTATTCCCATACATATGCCTAACTAAATTATAAGAGCTTTTCTGAATAAAGATAAATTATTAATTGTGTAATCATAATATGGTGATGTGGAAAGGAGAAATGAGGTTTGTGCTTCCATCAACCCTTCCACTTACTCTAGAAGGCCCATCATGTTCTCTTCTTTCAGGTACAGAGAACTCCAGCTTAGTGCAGAAAGCAAAGTATCTGAATTTCTCCATCAGAGTAAGTTGAAGTCCTTCGAAAGTGAACGTGTTCAACTCCTGCAAGAGGAAACTGCAAGAAACCTCACACAGTGCCAGTTGGAATGTGAAAAGTATCAGAAGAAATTGGAGGTACCTCAGTGCTATTCTCCTTCAATGTGAGCAGACTGTAAGCTTCCTAAGCGTGATGCTTAAGGAGAGCATCAGGAGAAATCGGAGGTGCCTCTGTGCAGTTCTCCTTCAGTGTGAGCAGACTGTCAGCTTCCTAAGCGTGACGCTTACAGAGAGCATCAGGAGAAATCGGAGGTGCCTCTGTGCAGTTCTCCTTCAGTGTGAGCAGAGAGTGTAAGCTTCCTAAGCGTGACGCTTACGCAGAGCCTCATCCTCCCTCACAAGAAAGGAAGGAGACAAGCCAGAGTAGTTGAGCCTACCTGGAACTGCAGCACGCTGGAGGTGAGATAGGTGACGAGTCTTAGGTCCACATGACCAGCCAGAGCTATGTAACAAGAGCCCATTTCAAACCCAAAAAAGTAGTAAAAAAACAAAGAAAAGATATATGAATAGCAGCAATATGTGCACCAAAATGACTAAAATTGTTTTTCAAAAGAATTTAGCAAAGGTTTCGTTAATATTGACAACCAAAAGCACATGATTGCTGGAAATACTTATTGTAAGAAAAATGAAATCACTATGAAGAAAGCAGTAGAACTATAATGTGTGTATAAGACAAAACACAGTCCTTCTGAAATGTTATTTTATGTTTTCCAGTTTTCATCAAGAAAACTGTTTCTAATATTTTAGCATTTAAAATTTTACATTTGCTTACTTTTGTGCACAAGTGTGTGCATGCTTGTGTGTGTGTGTGTGTGCGTGCGTGCATGCTGTGTGTGTGGTAGAGGGCATTTGGGAGCCAGAGGACAACTTACGGAAAGTTCTTTCCTCCTGCAGTGTGGAGTCTGGAAAGCAGAGCCGTCTCACTTGCCCCGTTTTCAGCATCTCTTTAACCCAGCAAAGGAATTCTGTGCTGCAAGTGCAAGAACAGACAGAGAATCGTCAATATTTTTTAAGATTACTAAAGAAATAAGAAAATATTTATTACATTTTTAAAAACATGATATTTAGATGTCAGCTAAATTTAAGCATTTTAAATTTCTTGTTTTTCTCTCTGCATATGAATGTACTTAGTTATGAAAACATGCAATTATAGGTCAATATAAAATGGGAAATAGTGAAACTTGAAATTAGTCAATTAAAAGCCTCTCCTGGGGGCTGAAGAGATGGATGTCTCATCAGCGGCTAACTGTACTGGCCACTCTTCCAGAGGACCCAAGTTCTATTCTCAGCAACCACATGATGGCTCACAACCATGTGTAGCTCTAATTCCAGGAGCTCCATTGCCTTCTTCTGGCCTCCACTGGCATATACATATACTTAGGCAAAACACTCATACATATAAAAATAACATCTAAAATTTTTTAAGCCTCTCACAATTGAAAATCAAGTATTGAAGCATTCCCCAACTTATAATGTGAATCAATTATAGGATTTTTCTAGCTTATAAAATGTATGGATTTTGTATGTATGTATGTATGTATGAAATACTAAAATAATTTTGTAGCTGTTTGTTGATCTATCATTTCGACACTACTTTAAAATATCTGTACGTTCTAGTTGAGCATATTGTTTTTGGAAAACAGTTTGGCACTGTGTATTGTTGGGCTGTATTTTAAATATGTAAAATGCTTCATGCACAGTTGCTCATCACAATGTTATCTACAATAGTGATGAAAGTGGCACTGTAAATCTCACTATGGTCCCATTCAAAACACCTGTTGTTACAGTTATCAATTGATATTTTAAGATTTTATAATGTGTAAAATATACTTTTTTCATAGTAGATGGATAGACCCCCTCATTTAACTCTATACACTGACTCTTGGGTTGAGGATGTAGTTCATTGCCAAAGCTATTGCCTAGCATGCACAATCCAACACCATAAAATAACCATAAAAATTTTGATTTATTATTATTATTGTGTGTGTGAATGACATGTGTTGATGTGTGGGCATATGTACCACTGCACATACAGGAAGGTGAGAGAACAACCTAAATAATTGATTCTCTCCCACCTTTACGTGGGTCACAGAGATTGAACTCAGGTCACCAGACTTAATGCACTAAGTGCCTTTATCTGCCAAGCTGTCTGGCACACTAGTTTTAAAAAAACAAAAAAGTTGGCAAATGAACTCAGCATGTTATATATGTATTTATGTAGTAACAGTCAAAGAATTTGTATCTCTTAATCCTTTTTAAAGATTTTTTTTAAGAAACCCTTTCTTTGCAAAGGCATTTCTGCTACTGACCTATGTGAGACTTACATTTACTTTTTCACTTGGACTCAAGCCTGCTAGGAAACCAAAAATGCTAAAAGCATGGCCAGGGCAGGTCGAGTAACTCCAGTGGAAAACTGGAGAGCTCATTACATTGTCTTTATGCAGTTTTGTGCTGCCTAAGAAGTGACCCCAGGTAGATTTCACACTGCTGTATCTCTTTGAACTCTAACAAGCAAATATTAATCTTGCCCCTAAATTCGTTTTTATTCAGCATATATACTTCTTAACAAAGCATTTCATAACTTTGAATTAAAAGCATCAGAATTATTTACCTTAGAAATAAATGTCATTTTCTCATTTGTCCTCTGAGTTGAGCTACTTTTTCTTAACATTTGAATAGCTGAAAAGCGAAATGGCATTAATATTAATATTAATATCTCTGCATCGTCTTTTAGCTGTGAACCTGAGTAATTCTTACTTCTTTGGGCTTTTGTCATTCTTTTCTTCCTCTATTAGGTTTTAACTAAAGAATTTTATAGTCTCCAAAGCTCTTCTGAAAAACGCATTACTGAACTCGAAGCACAGAACTCTGAGCATCAGGCAAGGTTAGACATTTATGAGAAACTGGAAAAAGAGCTTGACGAAATAATCATGCAAACAGCAGAAAGTAAGTCTGCCCTACCCCTCTACTTATACTGTGGACAGTTTTCTTCTGGCTACAGAGGAAAGCTAGCCTCATCTCGAAGACTACCTTGGTATATATTTATTGAAAATATAAGTGATGATCATTTTTAAAGACTACTCTCTATTTTCAGTATTTCTTGGTATAAATTTTAATAGCTAGACTCAAAAAATAAATAGGTTAAATTTGGTAGATTTTATTTTATTTTATTTTGGTTTTTTGAGACAGGGTTTCTCTGTGGTTTTGGAGCCTGTCCTGGAACTAGCTCTTGTAGACCAGGCTGGCCTTGAATTCACAAAGATCCACCTGCCTCTGCCTCCCGAGTGCTGGGATTAAAGGTGTGCACCACCTCCGTCCAGCTAGATTTTATGTTTAATTCATTCATTCTATAAGTACTAAATTTTCTTTTTGTCAAGAGCTAGAAATACAAAGTTTGCAAAATTTTTTGTCTTGAGACTAGACATGTAGCTCACTGGTAGAGTGCTCGTCCACGCTGTGCAGTTTAGAATTCGTTCCCTAGCACAGCAGTGAAAACCGGAAACTGATAGTGGTCACTGGGATACATTCTTGTAATGCTCCACTCAGGAAACTGAGGCAGGACGATGTCCAGCTCTAAACCAGCCTCAACTATGTATTAATTAAACCTTTGAGATGAAAAATAAGTAAAAGGGGAGGTGATGCATGAATGTTAAAATTCAATAGCATACTGGGTTATAATCTTCGGTATTTAATTTTCATGTGTTTGCCCTCCCATCATACTGCCTTGATTTTTTTTTCTTTCTTTTCTTTGAAACTGAGAGACAGTCTTGTGTCACCCATGCTGGGCCTCACACTTGTTTTGTATGCTTGTACATGCATACACAAATGCACACACACACCAGTAAAAAAGAAAAAATGGCATTGCATTTAAACATTCATGCATTACGAAGCTAATTCATTAGTTCAGATCCCTTATATATAGTTTTATGACAGTTGCAATATTTTTTAAATTATTTCCCTGAAATCATTCTGCAGTTACAAAGGAATGCCCAGCATGTCTTCAGGGGTTAGAGATCAGCTCTGAGGGGAGATTTTCTGCCTAGCATTTAAGAAGCTTTGATTCAGTCCTTGGCACCATGGAAATCCAGCATGGTTGTATATTTCTGTGATCCCAGTTCTCAGGAAGTGGAGGCAGGAGGATCAAACCTCAGGGTCATCTTTGACTTAGTAAGTTCAAGGAAAGCCTAGGCTACATGAGAATTTGTCTCCAAAGCAAACCAAAATTAGCCTTTATTAATCGAATCTATAATTTTGTTGAATTATAATCTATAGTTCATGTTTAAGAAGCCCTCAGAACCTTCAGAATGGCATGCCTGACTTACTGTGCTCTATAGGAAACATAGCCTCTCAGGAGATGTGATCCTTCAATATCTTCTCAAAATAATCAGCAAGGATGCACTATAATATGCTATACCTCTCTCAAATTATGCATTAGCCCTTTTGAATGTTCTTGGGATTCTTAATTTGTTATCATAATTTTTTTTTTGGATTTTTTTAGAGACAGGGTTTCTCTGTAGCTTTTGGTGCCTGTCCTGGAACTGGCTCTTGTAGACCAGGCTGGCCTCAAAGTCACAGAGATCCGCCTGCCTCTGCCTCCTGAGTGCTGGGATTAAAGGCGTGAGCCACCACCACCTGGCTAATTATTATAATTTTTTATTTTCATGTTAGCTATGCTTTTTAAGGAGAAACACTATTTCACATCACATATTTTAATATCTTTCAGTTGAAAATGAAGATGAGGCTGAAAGGATTCTTTATTCCTTTGGCTATGGTGCTAATGTTCCCACAACAGCTAAAAGACGACTAAAGCAAAGGTAAATCGATATAGATTTATCTTATCTACTCAAGCTAAGTGTAATTACATAGTACATTTTGATAATGTACTGAGTTGAATGATAAAGTTAATCTGTTCTTAATATTCATAAATATTAAATTGCTCACAAAGTAGGACATGGTAATAACCATGAGCTTCATCTATATTTAAGTGAATTTAATGGCTAGTAGATGTGAACATTAGAACTTTCATGGTGGTAGATGCAGTAACTTTCTAAAGGCCATTTTATTTTCACACTAATTTCAGATAAATATAAATGCTTTGTAGCAATAATTTTCAGGTTGGAACTAATTAACTATGCACCTTCAATTCTTATATCCCTTGTTTGTTATTCATCTGCCTATATTCCTTTATATGTATTTTAATATGTATGATAGGTGCTATTTGTAACAATATATAGCAAATATATTAAAGGGGGAAATATGGAAAAAGCATATGTATTGCAGCTAAATCCTCAGAAGTCGTGGCAAGAAGAGCTTGAGGTAGCTGGTGACCTTGTGATCACAGGAAGGGAGCAGAGTGTGATGATTGCTATTGATGGCTCCATTTCTCTTAGATTCATTTTCAGATGCCTACTCCTAAAATGGTGCCACCCATATTTCAGGCAGGCTCATCTCATGTAGATAATCTCCTACATATATGCTGAGATGTCTGTAAGCGTTAGTTGTCTCCTAGATGTTTCTAGATCCCAATTCATGTAAAAAATAAACCACACAAGGCTAGCCACAAGACATGATGCATGCCTAATCCCCACCATCAGCCTGGGTGGTCTTAAAACTTGAGAACTGAGTTCTACCTGAGCCATGTAATCAACTCTAGGCCATTCTGTGGTCTACATAGAAAGAAAAAGAAGAGAAGGAGGTGGAAATGCAAATAATGGGGAGAGGAAGGGAGGTGGAAGGAGATAGAAAAAGAAAAGAAGAGCATTTGCAGCTCAGCCTCCATGGAGACCAAGAGAACTGATGGAGGATGTGCTAGGCACACTGTGCAGTTCTGCTTGAAAGCTATCTCCACTGAACAGCAGACACCTGTGCTGGTCAGTGCCGCTAGCTCTTCCTCCCTGAGTGCATCCTGATGAACAAAAACATCAATGGCTCCACTTTACCACCTCCAATCTGAACACATCTGCCAGAATTGCAAACGCCTCCATAATATGGTCCTGTATCAGCAACCTTGTTTGCCTCTCTACTCAATGACAGTAATACTATATCTCCATTTGTAAACATCTGTTTTCTCTACATCACAGTAACATGTTTCGTTCTTTTCAGCCATCATTTCTCGTGTAATTTCCTTACCTAGATAGAAGTTCTTCATGGTCAGCAACCACATCTTATTCTCTGACTTTCCCTAGCTCGGTGCAGAATACCTACTTTAAAAAATTCTTTATCTGAATACTCAAGGTTTCAAAACTGATAGTCTAATTGTTTCATGGGGGCTAATTTAGAAATTCAGAAATACAGAAAATAAGGAAATCTATCTTGTGATACCTTTAAATACGTTTTGAATTTTAAAAAAATAGATGTTGTTTGTTTTGTTTCTTTTTGTTTTGTTTTTCTTTTTTGCGACAGGGGTCTCTGTGTAACACTGGCTATCCTGACTAACTCTGTAGACCTGGCTGGTCTTGAACTCAGAGATCTGCTTGCCTTGCTTTCTAAGTGCTGGGACTGCCTGGCTTAGATTTTTATTTCTTAAGTGTCTGTGTGTGCACACATGTTTTTATGCAAGTGTCTTTGCACATGTGGGCTCAGGTCCCTGGAGAGTAGGAAAGAGGATATCAGATCTCTGTGTGTGTCTGTGCACGTCTACATCTGAAAGAGAGCGTCAGATCTCCTGAGCTGCAATTACAGGTGGTTGTAAGCTGCCCATCATGGGGCCTGGGACAGACGGCATAGTAGACACACTTAACCACTGGGCCACCTCTCCAAAGTGATGCATGAGCAGCATAAAGAGAAAATGTCATCACTGTGACTGTCTAAAGTAGTTAAAGGAAGGTAGAAAGAATGCTTAAGAACTTATGTTGCTTATTGATTGAATATTTGAAAAATATAGATCACAAATAGATGAATGAAGTATCAGTTTGTAGCTAGAATGATTAATTCTGTTTAGTATAGGTTCAGGTGCTTCTAAGTTACATATTATTTGAAACATTCTTGGTTGCCATCCTATCCCTTCCTGGTGCTCCCAAAGGCTGGTATGACTGATTCAGGATATTTTTGCAATTTATAAATATATCTGGTTATTTTAGTCCATTGTTCCCTAGAAAGAATAGAAATGTGGATAATTACTTACTCATGAGTAAGAGACTTCTCTACTAGTAGAAAATGTTTGGTAAGATAATCATAACTGAATTCTAATGGGAGAATGCTGAGCTCTTATTTTAGCATCTGAATCCTATAGACGGTTTCTATAGGGAAAGAGAAGTTCACTGCTATAAGCTTCAACAGCCCAGAACATTGAGCTTTGAAAGTAAATATGATTGCTGTTGTTGTTGCCCTTCATTTTTTAAAGAAGTTTCTAAAACCATAAGATGGGATTTTTTTGGTTTGGTTTGGTTTGGTTTTTAATCCCCAAAGATTTAAAGAACCACAAGTGATTCATAGTCCAGATGATCTTAACTGTCCAAATATTTCTGAAGATTCTATCACTGAGCTATCTGTGAGCCCTGAACAAGTGCCTAATGGGTATGCTATTAATACCCCTGCCAGCTGGTGCCAGGCATTCTTCTCATGGTGAGCCAGAGGGCTATTTTGAGGAAGTGCTTCTCAGGTCATCTAAACTGAGGGAAGAGAGAGTGTAAGTCTAGACGTTCAAAGAGGACATGTGTGCATCCCTACACCTATTCATTCAACAACTTTTATTGAGTCCCTACTATGTGCACAGTTTGAGTGTTGGCACCTAATCCATTTCAGGATTTGATGTACTTTTGAAGATTATGCAGTGAACATTTGGTCTCTTAAGGGCTATTTGGATAGAAAGCAATAGCCTTGTACCTTCTTGAAATTTATTTAAGATGAGCAATGCAGCCTTTAGAGAGTCTATATTATTAGTCCTAGGCATTTGGAATTAAAGCAATGCAAATTTAAACTGAGTTATATAAAATGACTCATAGCAGTAAATGGAGTGCTTGCATAATAAAGTTGTCACTATCTATCAGCTTATGCAAAAGTGTATTAAAAATTCAAAAGAACTTATTTCTCAACTGCTATATGATGTATCTCCTTCATACTTAATTTGATTTAAAATTTTGTATATTTAACAGCCAATAATAAATATGTTAACATCTAATTGATTATAAATATTTATTTAATTTTTAAAATTGGTTAAATTGCTGGTGATCCCATTATTCTAAATAACCAATCATTAATTTCCTTGTACTTTTTATACATTATACATTTTGAGTAGTTTAGTTTTAACCAGCTATTCCACCATAAATATTCTTCAAAATATACTAATTGAGGGGAATGTATAATGAAGAGTTGAAATGGGAAGAAGGCTTGGAAAAGGAGAGATGGATATGAGAACAAGACATAGTGGCACGTATGTGTGACGTCATGATGAAATCTGTTACATTGTATGCTGACCTTAAAACTAACATTGAAAATCATTTTCTTTTTTTTCCCCCTTTGGTTTTTGAGGCAGGATTTCTCTGTGTAACATCCCTTATTGTCCTGGAACTCTCTTTGTAGACCAGACTGTCCTCAAACTCACAGAGATCCACCTGCCTCTGCCTCCCGGATGCTGGGGTAAAAGGTGTATGCCACCATACCTCGCTCAAAATCATTTTCAATAGCTACCTAAAACTTTGAGGGTTTTTTTAGAGTTTTTGTTTTTGAGTGCCATGTTACTGTCAATAAATGTTAAATCCCATGAAAAAGAATTAAGCCTCTTGCTTCCAAAAGAATATTTTAAACATTAAATTGAGAAAATGTTTATGAAGATCACTTCACAGTGTTTGGCATAACCTAAGTGTCCAGTAAACACTAGGAGGTTGTATTAGTTAGTACATTCTTCTTAAGTCAGTTGCACAGCAAGAAAAGCCAGGGTTCCAAAATTTCTCCCTAGACAGCAATTAAAATAATTCAGTTAAACTTTTCATTGTAAATTTTTAATGAAGCATTTTCAAGTACATGAGACGTGGGCCCTTGCTTTCTTTGCTGTGAATCATTTCTGTAGACACTCACTCTTTTGCCAGTTCCCTGTGAAGAAGTGTCAGTAGCTTTGTGTTTCTCGTTTGAAATATAACCCTAAAATTTCTTTTTTTGTTTTGTTTTGGGTTTTTGTTGTTGTTGTTGTTGTTGTTTGGGGTTTTTTTTGTTTTGTTTTGTTTTATAGCTTTGATGCCTGTCCTGGAACTAGCTCTTGTAGACCAGATTGGCCTCGAACTCACAGAGATCTGCCTGCCTCTGCCTCCTGAGTGCTGGGATTAAAGGCATGCACCACCACTGCCCAACTGACCCTAAAATTTCTGATCAACATGTAAGTATACAATAAGGTACTCAACTTTGAAGTTTCATATAAGCATAAATAAATTGCTAAAATTTCTTAAAACTCTTTCTGGTACACAACTGTGGAAAGCCAAAAAGGGTTTTATATACTTGAAGTAGATTAAAATAAAATTATCTCCTTGACATGACAAAACTTGAAAATCTGAAGTAATTTTTTTGTTTGAGTAGCAACTATTTGAAAATAGCAGACAGGATTTTCTGGTTGTGTGTATTGCTCGTGTTTCTGCACCACACGGGCGACACCCAAGCACTGTTGTCTTGGTGTGTACCTCTTTGATTGGGCTGATCTGGATGCTGGGAGACATGTTTAGAACATTTTTAATCTGTAAAATTTACTGCCTAGTATGGAATTTTAAAAAAATTCTTTAGAGTTTTGCCTGCACATATGTGTATGCTGTGTATGTGTGCCCACTGCCTGTGGTGGCCAGGAGAGGTGGGATCCCTGGAACTACAGCTTCAGTTCTCAGACATGTCATACCCACACTGTAGGGCCTTGCTTCTGTTTTGAGTTATTTTTCCGTCTCCAAACACCTAGGGACATTCCCATTAAGATACTGTCCCTGTGTTAACACTAAAGTACTGGCATGGAATTTCTTGATTCAGTATTTATGCCATATGATAGTTTTCATTTTGCTACCATATCTCCATAAGAGCATTATGCTAAAACAAATTACCCAAAGCATGAACAATGTCATGCACTTCACTGGACATCGCCAGGTCACCGTCAATCATAGTGTTGTTTAAGGGTGACCTTTGCATCTCGTTATTTCATGCATCTCTCATCTCTTAGTAGAAAACACAGAATTTTATTTGCATAAAAGTCCCATCTTGTCGGGTGGTGGTGGCACACGCCTTTAATCACAGCACTCGAGGAGGCAGAGGCAGGCCAATCTCTGTGAGTTCAAGGCCAGCCTGGTCTACAAGAGCTAGTTCCAGGACAGGCTCCAAAGCCACAGAGAAACCCTGTCTCGAAAACAAACAAACAAACAAACAAAAAAATCCCATCTCATTAGTACTTCTTTGCAATTGAATTTGACTGTGTTCATTCTTTTGCAATCAATATTACATAAATATTGCCTATACATTCGTCATTTGTTGAGAAATTGTTATTTAGACAAGACTCTAAAGGGTAAGTTCTATGAGAAACAAAAATATGGAGAACTATGCCCAACGTATGTATATGAAGGGTGAGAAAGAAGATGGAAGTGTGATTGATAATAATCAGGATTTTTAATTAACTAAACAGAAGTAGAGCTAGTGATCTAAAATACTGAGTTTACAGATATAGTTAAAGCAGCATTTACACCAACAGATTTAATTCAAAATTAACATTAAGATATTTCATTGCAGCCAGTTGTGGTGGCACATGCCTTAATTCCAGCACTCAAGAGGCAGAGGCAGGCAGATCTCTGAGTTCAAGGCCAGCCTTGTCTATGTAGTTTTGTACAAAACTACTTTCCGGGACAGCTACAAAGTGAAACCTTATCTCAAAACCCCAAAACTATACATTTGTTACATTGATTCATGAAGAAAATGTGATTTTTTTTTTCTTTTCCTCTGGAGGGAGAGGTTTTATAACCTGAATTTTTTGCTATACAAAACTATGTCAAATTCCATTACAATGTTAATATGTAAATTGTATTGCTATACATAAGTATAGTTCCTAGAGTAAAGAAATTAATAAAATGTAAACTATAAATTCCTTTTAAAACTCATTGAGAAGGAAGTAGCTGAGGTTCCCTAAAATGGAGTGGAGAGTTAAGAGACTTTTAACAAGAGTTGAGAAAGATGAAGGGCAGCTGTTGCTAGGGTGACGATGATGGTCTCATGCTGTTGCTATGTGACGATGATGGTATCAGATGCTGTCATGGGACGCTTGCACAGGTACAGCCACAGTTCACACTGCTGTCTGCTGTGTTTGTGTAGAGAATGACTGTCAGAAAATGAAGATGCTGCTTTTTCATCTTTGATTTCAGCTGATTGGCCAATGCATGCCATATCAAAGATGATACGATGTAGACATACTGTTGAGATCTCTGTATAAACATGTATTGGATCCTCGTTAGTATAGTGGTGAAAAAAATAAAAATATGTATTGGAACTTGTATTTTTTACTTGCGTGGGCAGTTCTTACACATAAATATGTTGGGTGATATTTAGCAGAGTCTGACATGAATTCCTTTGTTTTTGGTTGGGAAATATACGTACAGTAGTATTGGGGAATATTTTAAGGTGTGTTACTTTTGTTTATTCAGTGGAACATTTGCTTAATAATGTAAAGGTGTGTTGCTTTTGTTTATGCTGCTTTTGTTTAACTCTGTGAAGCTGTGATTCTTTTCCTGTCTAAAACACCTGATGGTCTAATAAAGCGCTGAATGGCCAGTAGTGAGGCAGGAGCAAGGATAGGTGGGGCTGGCAGGCGGAGAGGATACATAGAAGGAGAAATGAGGAAGAGCAAGGAGAGAATAAGGGGAGGAGGGCGTCAGAAGCCAGCCTCGCAGCCTCATAGCCATACACAGAGTAAGAAGGGGGAAAGGGAGACAGGAATAGAGAAAGACCAAAGCCCCGAGGCCAAAGATAGATGGGATAATTTAAGTTAAGAAAAGCTGACAAGAAACAAACCAAGTAAAGGCCAGGCATTTGTAAGTACTAATAAACCTCTGTGTGATGTATTTGGGAGCTGGGTGGTGGACTTCCCAAAAAAGCCAAAGAAGATCATACAACACAGTAGGGCTCATTCTTTTCTCTGGTGTTATATGGTAGAAATTTTAAAAAAAATAAGAAACCCATCTTATCATTGTGAAATGGTCTGTCCATTTGGATTCCATGAATTCTACATTTATAGGTTAAATTGATAACTAAATTAATATAGACTATGAAAATGTAGAGTAGTTCTTAAGAACATGGTTTTTCAGCATTGCTAGTACTTCTTTAAAGACTTGTATTGTTTTCATTGAGTCATTAGAATCATTTAAATAGATGAAGCATTTTTCCTTAAGAATAGTTTCTTTAAACTGGATTGTGCTGGCCTGCAGAGCATAATGGCATATGCCTATAATCCTAACACTTGGACTAACGTAAGGGATCATGAATTGAGACTGGCCTAGGCTACAGATGAAGACCCTGCCAAGAAAGGGGATATATATTGTGGTAGTACAAATCATTGGAAGGAAGGAACGTTCTTTTAGTGTAGACTGTTTGCACTGTGGTTATTCTTCATATTTTGCACAACTCTTTCACCTCCCTTTGCAATAGGAAACCTGTTTGATTATGTTTTGTTTTATAAAATTCATAATATTGGCCTGTGTAAACACTTGCCCAAATATAAATTTATATTGTGCATAATATTCAACTAATTTCCTGGCTGATTTGTGACTGGGAAACTTGTTAAAATGATAAGGCTATAAATGGCTATCTTTTTCGGTCAAGGTAGTAGCATAATGTAATTGTTCCTGCTTTGGTAGGAAGGGTTAGAAACCAAGATTACCGTAATCGGTGTATTACAATTATCATATGGAAATTAGGGTTGTTACTTTTCAGAGTTCTGAGGTGGTGAAGTATTGCTCTTTTAGTATTTTTAAGAACCTTGTAGTGTCATTTTCTCTGTTGCTATTTATTACTAGGAAATAATGAGTGTTTTTTTAGCACATAATAATCTATTGAGTGTAGGTAGCTTTTATTCTACTTTTATATGCATGAATACTTTTCATTTTATTCACCTAGCGTCCACTTGGCAAGAAGAGTTCTTCAGTTAGAAAAGCAAAATTCATTAATTTTAAAAGACCTGGAACATCAAAAGGACCAAGTAAGACAGCTTTCCCAAGAGGTGAGTGGCTGGGCCCGAAGACATGGGAGAGTCATCGTGCTTGCTCATCTGCACTCTTTGTTAATGCCTAGAGCTGTTTACTGAGCAGTCTGAAAATAAGCCAGTTGCAAAATTATCTCAAATTTCTGAAATTCACTGAATGTTGAAACTTTCGGCAACAACTTAGAGTGGCAAACCAGAAGAAAATGGGGACTAGATGTCCAGAATGAGGAAGCGTAAACGAGACAGACACACAGACCTTTACCTCCTGAGACTAGCAACTGACAAAACATGCTTGGCAGATTTGATTGGCATTAAGTTTCTAACAGACAATTTTTAAATATTTGATTCTTTTATGTTTCTGTTTGATTAAAAAAGCCTTTTTTATTTTTATTGAGAAAAATTTCCATACAATATATTTTGATCATGTTTTTCCCTCCCCCAATTCCTCCCAGATCCTCTCTACCTCCCTACTCTTCCAACCTTATGTTTTTGGTCTATCAAAATTTAAAAAAAAAAAATCAGACACAAAGACAAAAAAAATGCCAATACAAATCAAGGTGAAACAAAAGGTCCACAGAAATTACCTTTGCATTTGTTTTGTGCTGGCAGCTACTCCTGGCACAGGGCTGCGCTGAGTGCAGTTGGTCTACCCAGTGAGACCCCACTAGAGAGAACCTGTCTTCCTTTTGCCAGGGCGTATCAGCTGCAGGTATTTTCTTGTTGAGCACTGGAACTGGAACCCTGTTTAGTTAGTGTTACTGTTGCTGTGATGAAGCACCATGAGCAAACCAACGTGGGAAGGAAAATTATCTTATGCTTCCACGTCATTGATCGTCATCATCATCATCACCACGGTGCAGCATGATGGCATGCAGGCAGACATGGTGCCGGACCTGAGTCCTACATCTGAAAATCAGGCAAAAGGATTTGGTCTGTGTCATTGACATGGCTTAAGCATATATAAAACCTCAAAGGCCACCTCCACAGTGACACACTTCCTCCAACAAAACCATACCTCCTAATAGTGCCACTCTCTTTGGGGGCCATTTTCTTCCAAACCACCACATTCCATTCCCTGGCCCCCAAATCCTTGTATCTGCATCATGATGCAAAAATGCATTTAGTTCAACTTCAAAAGTCCCAGAGTCTGTAATAGTTTTAAACTTATTTACAAGTCTAAATTCAAAGTCTTTTCTGAGATTCATGCACTTTCTTAACCGTATTCCCATATAAAATTAAAATCAAAATACAGATCATATATTTCCAACATATAATGGCACAGAATATATATTATCATTCCAAAACGGGTACGGGAGCACAGTAAGGCTGAAAAGCAGCTGGGCACACTCCAGACTCTGCGTCTCCATGCCTGATGTCAAAGCTTTCCTCAGATCTCCAGCTCCTTTCAGTTTTCTTGACTCCCAATACACTTCTTTCTCTTGGGCTGGTTTCACTCTTTATTAGCAGCTTTCTTCGACAGATATCCCCACAGCTCTGGCATCTCCAGCATATTGGAGTCTCCAGGGCAATCCAGGCTTCAACTTCACAGCTTTATGAAATGGCCTCTCTAGGCCTCCATTCAGGGACACCCCTGACACATGTCTGGCTTTAGTAGCTTTTCTTAGTCTCAGAGGCAAGCTCTATAGCTTCTTTCTTCTGTCTTTAACTCTAAAGCCCAGACCATATAACCAAAGCTATCAAGTTCTGCTGCTTGCTGGGCATGCTGAACATGGCCCCCTTTCCAATTATATCTTCACCATTTCTGTTTTCAATGATTTCCTTCGCTGGCTCTTCTGGAACTTGCTTTGTAGACCAAGTTGGCCTCAAACTCAGAGATCCACCAGTCTCTGCCTTCCAAGTGCTGGGATTAAAGTGTGCCCCACCACACCCAGATCTAAGCTTTTCTTTAATTGCTTTTTACAAATTGGAAACTTAGGTAGGTGGGATCTTACCCTGAGATCACCATTTCCTTTATTCCATTAGTCCATTTTTTTAATCCATTTATCTCCTTGAACACTGGATTTAGCTCTGTTCTACTTCCTGGTACCCTTTCTGTATTTTTATTTGCTCAGCTTGCTCCTTTTCATTATAAATCTTTATCAGAGTTACCACTAATAACCATATGACAGAGTCTATACCAGTCTGTTTTGAGATTTCTTCTGCCAACAGAATTAATCCATACTCTTACCTTAGAAGGCTTTGAAAAAAAAAAAAGAATCCATACTCTTCACTTTAGCCTCAAGCAAACTCTTGGGACAAGGGCAAAAACAGCCATATTCTTCACCAACATATCACAAGAATAATTTCTATGCAACATACCAATATTCTTCTCCTCTGAAACCTCTTGAACCAGCTCCCCACAGTTCAAATTATAATCAGCACCACTGTTTTCCATGCTCCTACTTGTATGGCCCATTAAGCAGCTTTTAAAGTATTCCCCAGCTTTCCTAACCCACAGTAGTAGAGTCCAAATTTCTCCAAACAAAAACATGATCAGGCCTATTACAGCAATACCCCAGTCTCTGGTACCAACTTCTATCTTAGTTATGATTTCAATTGCTAGGAATAAACATCATGTCCACAGCAACTGTTATAAAGGAAAAACATTTAATTGGGGTGGTTTACATTTTCAGAGATTTAGTCCATTATCATCATGGTGAGACACGGTGGCATGCAGGCAAACATAGTGCAGGCAACAGGAAGTGGTCTAATCTCACTGGACATGGTCTGAACATATATGAGACCTCAAATCCTGCCTCCACAGTGACACACTTCCTCCTACAAGATGATACCTACTCCATTGAGGCCTCCCCTCCTAATGGTGCCACTCCTTTTGGAAACCATTTTCTTTCAAACCACATACATCATCTAGGTTGAGTACACATCTATGAGCTCATACAGAGGCAATGTAAAATACGTATTGGTGAACATTCGACTGTGTGTTCCTTTGTCTTTAGCAGAATTGATCTTTGTATATATTTATTTAAATTTTAAGTTTGGTTGCATTTAACAAAACTCTGCAAATTTACTATTGCTACAAACCATTTCTTGCATGCTCCTAGATACAAACTTAAAGGAATAAAATAATCAAGGGGAACCTGCTATAGTGGCTCACATATAAGCTCAGCACTCAGTAGGCAAAGGCACGAAGATCACTAAGAGAACCCCATCTCAAGGAAAGGGACTGCTGCTCCCAGGCTTAGTTCACTATGTCTCTCATAAGCTTACAGATGGTACCTCCCCCTTCTATATCGGTTTTCAATCAAGAAAGTGATCTCAGCTTTCTCTACAGGCAGTTTGTTGATGGAGGTAGCTGCTCAGCTGAGGTTCCCTTTTCTCAGGTGTATCAAGTTGACAACCATGATCAGTTATCACAGACACATAGTGAGACTATCTCAAAATAGCCCAAACCCTAAGGGAAAAAAGACGGTTTATTTGCTTACACATTAGACTTCTATATGATATAATGAGATCCCTTTGCTTTCATTTCATAATGAAGACTTTTTCAAAATAAACATTAAAATATTCATGTAGCTATATATGTGTACATATTTATACTATAAAACCACCTTCTTGAGCACTTCTGTTAATTTATACAGTCACCTTTTACTTTTAACCATTTTAATATGTGTTTTGATGTCTCGCTATAGTTTATTTTCTATTTCCCTAACTAACACCTACTGATATTTAGCATTTATTCAATTGAGATTCTTTATCCTCTGTTTATCTTCTTGGGGAAAGTGTTTACATTTTTCTCTCTCTTATCAGATTGTCTTCTTCTTGACTTTTGAGCATCATTTATGCAGTCTAGATACAGGTCCTTTATCACATACCTGGCTCGCAAAATTTTCCTGTCTCCTAATTGTTTTTCTGTCCCCTGATGATGTCTTCTGAAGAGATGCTCAGTGAGGTACAATGCATTGCCACATCCTCTACAGACAGTTTTTGGTGTTACATCTAAAGTATCTTTGACTAATCTAGCATCACAAAATCTAGCATCTAGATTTTGTCTACACAGTGATAGTTTCAGACCATGATCCATTTGTGTGTGTGTGTGTGTGTGTGTGTGTGTGTGTGTGTGTGTGTGTGTTTTACATGAAGTAGAAAGCACAGATTGAAGTTCACAGATTTTCACATTGAACCCCAACTGTTTCTAGCAGTTGTTGAAGATCAGTCAGCCATCAGTCATTTACAAATGAGTTGATATCTGAACACTTGTTAATTCTTGGGGGGAAATTGGTCACTATGCTTTTGAGATTACCTTGAATCTATAAATGAAATGGAGAAAAATGGATTATTTATTAGGCCATTTATTCTTTTAGCACTGTTACTCTTTTTGGTCTTTACTTTTTAATTTTTTTATTTTTTTATTTTTTATTGATATTTATTGAGCTCTACATTTTTCTCTGCTCCATTCCCTGCCTCTCTCCTCTCCCCTTCAATCCTCCCCCAAGGTCCCCATGCTCCCAAGTTACTCAGGAGATCTTGTCTTTTTATACTTTCTACTTCCCATGTAGATTAGATCTATGTAAGTCTCTCTTACTGTCCTCATTGTTGTCTAAATTCTTTGGGATTGTGGTTTGTAGGCTGGCTTTCTTGGCTTTATGTTTAAAAACCACCTATGAGTGAGTACATGTGATAATTGTCTTTCTGTGTCTGGGTTACCTCACTCAAAAGAATGTTTTCTAGTTCCATCCATTTTCCTGCAAAATTCAAGCTGGTGTTATTTTTTTCTGCTGTGTAGTACTCCATTGTGTAAATGTACCACATTTTTCTTATCCATTCTTCGGTCAAGGGGGATTTAGATTGTTTCCAGGTTCTGGCTATGACAAACAAAGCTGCTATGAACATAGTTGAGCACATGTCCTTGTGGCACAATTGAGCATCCTTTGGATATACACCCAAAAGTGGTATTGCTGAGTCTTGAGTAAGGTTGTTTCCTAATTTTCTGAGAAATCACCACACTGACTTCCAACGGGGTTGTACCAGCTTGCATTCCCACCAACCTCTCCAGCATAAGTTGTCATCAGTGTTTTTGATCTTGGCCATTCTTGCATGTGTAAGATGGAATCTCAGAGTTGTTTTGATTTGCATTTCTCTGATGACTAAGGATGTTGAACATTTCCTTAAGTGTTTTTCAGCCATTTTAGATTTCTCTGTTGAGAGTTCTCTGTTTAGGTCTGTACTCCATTTTTTTAGTGGATTATGTGTTCTTTTGGTGTCCAGTTTCTTGAGTTCTTTGTATATTTTGGAGATCAGACCTCTGTCTGATGTGGGGTTAGTGAAGATCTTTTCCCATTCTGTAGGCTGTCGTTTTGTCTTGTTGACCGTGTCCTTTGCTTTACAGAAGCTTTTCAGTTTCAGGAGGTCCCATTTATTAATTGTTTCTCTCAGTGTCTGTGCTGCTGGG
>PVIU01012704.1:0-52068 GCA_004026605.1 Ondatra zibethicus | reverse complement strand
CGAAGAATGGATAAGAAAAATGTGGTCCATTTACACAATGGAGTACAACACAGCAGAAAAAAATACCGACATTTTGAATTTTGCAGGAAAATGGATGGAGCTAGAAAACATTATTTTGAGTGAGGTAACCCAGACACAGAAAGACAGCTATCACATGTACTCACTCATAGGTGATCTTTAAACATAAAGAAAAGAAAGCCAGCCTACAAACCACAGTCCCAGAAAACTTAGACAACAATGCAGACACTAAGAGAGACTTATATAGATCTAATCTACATGGGAAATAGAAAGTATAAAAAGACAAGATCTCCTGAGTAAATTGGGAGCATGGGGACTGTGAGGGAGAATTGAAGTGGGGAGGGGAGAGGCAGGAAGGGGAGCAGAGAAAAATGTAGAGCTCAATAAATATCAATTAAGAAAAAGAATAGGTGTGTTTTCTAAAAGGAGATTTATTGGCTGGGTTTACACAGTTTGCTGGGTAGTCCATCTGTGGTCATCTATACCCTGGAAAGTTTGACCTTATAGTTGCTCAGCCCATACAACTGAATGCCTCGGCATTGAAGGCCTTGGAGGTTCCTGGAAAGCAACTGGTCAATAGTACATGATAAAAGACTGGATGAGCTGCGTTCTGTTGTCAAAGAAGAACTGAAGCCGCAGCAGCAGCAGCAGCAGCCAGCAGGCGAGCATATGCACTCATCAACAAGGAGTAAAGTTGAGCAGACAAAAAGTAACCCCTTTTATCTGGGACCTCTCTATATCTAGAGTAGGACTGAAGGGAAATACCCACCCGAGGTGAAGATGTTTTCCCCTTTCAGTTAATATTTCTAGCAAATGTCCTTACAGATCCACTCAGAGTTGCTTAGCTAATTTTTGAGCTGATCCGTCAAGATAAACATCACACTGGGTATGTTAAATGGCAGGATTGCATTAGCTAACTGCATTTCTATCCCATCTGTCAGCCACCTCCTCCCAAAGCCTAATGGTTGCCAAGGCCTAAAGAAGGCTTTGTTTTATGCAAACAAAACAATATTTAGGTAGAAATTCTGAGGGCTAAGAGTCTAATCTTTCAATTGCCTCGAGGCGTTATATCCTCCTCAGCTAACATCCTGTGATTGCTGGGGTGGGGCAGCTAGGGCTTCAGATATGCTCAGCCTTTTTGAGGACTTTCTTGTAACTTTGAGCAGTATTCTGGCTGGTGGATTGGAACCATGGATAGTAGGTTCCTCCTGCCAAGACTTAAATACATACAAACACACACATGACCACATACACACAGATACACACATATGCCCATACATATACACACACACATGCACACAAAATACGTAAAAGTGTAATAAAAATTTTAAAGAAGTACTTATTATCGAATACCACAGGCACATGAAGAGCTCGCCATCTCTTCATGTTAATGTGGGCAGAGAGGACAGAATGTAGGCCATTTCAGACTTAAGCTTATTAATATAAGAAGGCCATCTTCAAGAACATCCTACCTCTGGAAATTAACACGTGTACTCCTTCTAGAAACAAAGGTTTAAAAGTGTGTGTGTGTTTGTGTGCAAGTATGGATGCATGTGTGCATCAGGTATCTTCTTCAGTCTCTCACCAGCCTATATTTAGAGGTAGGGTCTCTCCCTCTCTTGGACCCAGAGCTCAACTGTTGTAAGAGGCACACGGGCCTGCTTTTGGTCCCGGCGGCCGCCCGGCTCCCACTGTTTGGTGACTGGCTATCTTATACCTGAAATAATTACACGGAAACTGTATTTATTTAAATACTGTCTGGCCCATTAGCTCTAGCCTCTTATTGGCTAACTCTCACATATTTGTTTAACCCATTTCTAATAATCTGTGTGTCACCATGAGTTGTGGCTTACTGGGGAAGATTCAGTGTGTCTGACCTGGGAGCTTCATGGCGGGTGGCTCTCTCTGACTCTGTCCCCTTCCCAGTATTCTGTTCTCTTTTCCCTTCTATCTAAGTCCTGCCCTATCAAAAGGCCAAGGCAGTTTTTTTATTAACCAATAAGAGCAACCCAAATACAGAAGGACCCTCCTACACCATTTCCCCTTTTCTATTTAAACAAAAAGAAAGGCTTTCATTTTAACATAGTAAAATTACATATAATAAAACAGTTATCAAGCAAGAATTACAGTTACCATATTTAGATCTATTTTCTCTTTTATCATAACAATGGAAAACTATCACTATAACTATCCATTTTTTAATTCCATCAAAGACTCCAGAAGGATAAAATATTACCTAAGTAAACAAGAAATAAGCAACTTCCAAACTCTAGAAATGACAGAGACATCTCACTGCCTGTACAGTCACCCAAAGTTCCTTTGTACCTTTGGGGCATCCATCTTCAGCCTACAGGCCCATAGTATCCAGCAGACTTTTCCATGAAGCAGGAAAATTCAAAGACAGTTCAGTCACTTTTTTTGTATCCTGCAGAATGTCTCGCAGACTCTTTTATGAAGCAGGAACCCTGAAGGATCATCTCACCTTTAGGCAAGTTTAGTAGTCCTCTCTCTGCGGGTTCTTTGTGTCCAGTTTATGCAACAGTCCAGGCAAGAGCACTTTCTTGCCCAAATGGCAAACCAACTCCATAAGGAGTCTCTTCGATGCCTGTATTTTTCTTGAAGTAGCCGGTGCTTCCAGGAGCAGACATGTCTCATTGTCATGAAAAGTCCTAAGTTTTTAAAACATTAAATGCCATATTGTGTCGTCTTTGAAAGATATGAAGAATGTTTATCTAACTGAAATATACCTTTATATATCTAGAAAATCTAACTAACATGACTACAAGCTTGACTATATCAATGATTATCTATTAACAATCTATGTTTTTTAATTATATATTACATTTTTAAATGAAATATCACAATACCTTAATCAAGATCAAAAATACATATATATAAGAAAATTGACCTTAAATTTATATCAATAAAGCAAAATTTATACCAATGTAAATTATCCATATCTATATCATCTCCCCCCTTTAAATTTAAATTTAAAGAACATTTATAAACAATATTTGGGAATATGGGCATAGTTACTTATCTCTAAACTTTTTTTCTGCTGTATGGGGGCGCTGTCAATCAGGTCTTTCATGTTGTATCCTGTTCATCTCAGTCACCAGTTGAGTGAAGTAATTTTGTGAAGGTGTTCACAGTGACCTTTCAGGAGGGCGTGGTCTATCAAACCACATTGGTGTAGAAGGAATCCACAGGGTCACTGCAGCCCTCCTGGCTTAGTTGGGTGCTTGGGATCCTGGCTTGTCTTCACTTTGCTGAGGTAAGTATTTAACCTGCTGAGCCGTCTCCTCAGCCTCCAAGGGAAAACAGTTTTCAAAATCATAAAAGGGGTAGGACCCTCAGTGGTAATTAAAATTTCACCCTTAGCCATATTGAGCACTCATATTTTCTTTTAATTTAAAATTGTAGTATGTTTCATAAAGAATTCTGCTCCATTTTTCTCATTCCTTCAAACCAGAGTTGAAAGGATTTATTTTCTTAAAAAAGTCTTTATTTCTCCACATCACCTTAATTCAGTGCTAATTTAATGTTTTCATTAATTCAGATCGGCACTTGACTGTGAGAGGAAAAGAAATGGCTTCATATAGAAATAATCGACCAAGTGTTGAGACAGCCAACAGGATGGGAAGAAAATGTTTGCAAATTGACAACCCGAGCCTAATATAAAATGTGTAGAAGGAACTTGAAAATCTCAATAGCAACAAATGGACATGCAGACGAACACAAATCTGTTCAAAAAGTGGGCAATAGACCTAAATAAACATTGCTCAAAAAAAGGCCAATGGCCAATAGATTTAAAAAAATTTCAACATCACTAATTCTCAGGAAAATGCAAATCAAGGCCAGAATGAACTAGAACCTATAAGCAGTGGTGGCCTTCACTTCATAGTGAGAGGACTGGGCTCTCAGAGCAAGAGGCAAGGAGTTGACCTCATGACCGTACAAAATCTGGGTCAGAGAAGAAAGGCAGACATGCTGATCGAGTGTAGAGAATAGTTTAGAATCCTAAAGCTGGACCCACCTTTTTTTCTTTTTTTAAGACACTAGTCTCACTTTGTAGCTCTGGCTGGCCTGGGTTTTACTATGTAGACCAGGCTGGCCTTGAACTCACAGTGAACTACCCACTGCTGCCTTCCAAGAGCTGAGATTAAAAGTGTGAGTCACCAAGTCCAGCTACCTTCCCACTTTTTAAAAAATAACTAGGTCCTGACAATGATGGCACATGCTTTTAATCCCAGCACTCAGGAGGCAGAGGCAGGCGGATCTCTGTGAGTTCGAAACCAGCCTGGTCTACAGAGCTAGTTCCAAGACAGGCTCCAAAGATACACAGAGAAAACCTGTTTCAAAAAACAAAACAAAACAAACAAACAGACAAAAGTAGAGGAGAAAAAGAAAAAAAAAGTTTTATTTTAAAAAACCAGCCATGGTGGCACATACCTTTAATCCTAGCACTCGGAAGGCAGAGAGGCAGGCGGATCTCTGTGAGTTTGAGGCCAGCCTGGTCTATAGAGTGAGTTCCAGGACAGCCAGAGCTACACAGAGAAACCCTGTCTCAAAAAACCAAAACCAAACCAAAACAACAACAAAACATAAGCCAATCAGGCTTGGTCTTATCTTTCCCTGTGCCCATCACATTTGTCCTTTTCTCAACAAAAACAATGGCAAAGTCATCTCTACATTTTACTTCCTGTTTGGTTTAAAGCTTATATGCATGACTGTGCTTGCAAGCTCGACATTTAGCAATGTTCTACTCTCAAGTGTGTGTGTGTGCATGTCTGTCTGTCTGTGCGTGTGTCTGTGTGTGTTGGGGAATAGCTAGACTATTGGGCATTAGCAAGGGTCTAGTGTTCTCTGCTCATTTGTAATTGGCCCTAAGCTGGCTCAAGGTACCTTTGAAAATGAACCATTGGATTTTATTTCTGACATTACCACAGGCCAGTGAGCATGGCTATCATCAGAGTCAAAGGCAGCCAGTGCAGTCAAGAATGTGGAGACAAAGCTAGACTTGCGCTGTGTGGACAGGAATGTAAGTTAGTACAGTCAGGGCAGAGCTTAGCACAAGATTCCTTCAAAGATTAAAAATAGAACCATTATGGGCAGATTCCTCCCTGTGAATTCCCCCTGATCCTTTCTGCTACAGCAGTCTCTTGTCTGCTGAAGAAGAATTCACACTGCTGCACAAGTACAGCCAGCACTCAGTGTTTATTTTTAGCAAGGAAAGAAGCAGAAATCAAAAGTCCACTCTCTAGAGGGACAAAGTACCTGACTGAGTAGCACAGCAAAGCCCAGCTTTGGTATCTGCGCTTGTAAGTGCTGGTGTAGATGTATGGATCCCCATTGTCTATCCCTGGGGAGTTCTCTTTCCTGGAAGAGACAGACGCTTTCTTAGAAGCTAAGAAACTCAGTCGGTTGCAATTAGATACATAAGATGCAGGTATATCGTGTCTAGCTGTGCTACCATTATTAGGTCAGCCTGCCACCATAAAATGCTGGGGGCTCTCAGCGACCAGATCTGCAGTCTAGAGAAAAATCAGGCCATCCCTCAACTCCTGGAACTCTCTCTTTATGACAGACAGTTAAGAAACTGTGATGTGTCTTGAAACCTGACCCTTTGAAGCTGCAAGAGAGATTTATAGTCTTACCCAGTTCCTGGCTCCTTGGCATGCATGCTGTATGTATCAAACTAAATAGCATTGTACAAAACTTCCTGCAGTCCCTGAACAATTGTAAGGCTCAGGTGTCTTCTTGGTTTGGGGGGGGGTTCCTCTGAGCTTGTTCCTGAGCGACTTTCCATAATGGGAATCTCCTCTCCTCTTTAATTTAAGCTATTGCTCCCAATATTCTCATAATTCTCATTGCTGTCCTGCTATGAGCCAGGTAAACCCTTTTTCCTTTATGCTGCTTTGGGGAGTGTGTTTTATCGCAGCCACAGAAAGGGCAAGTGTGTCCTGCATGAGCTTCTCAAGGAGGGCACCGTGGGAGCAGGCGGAACCCACCAACACCATTTTGGTTGTTTTCCCCAGCTTGGCTGTTTCTGTCCTGGAACCCGGTCAGTTTGACTGCCTTGCACCCCAGACACAAACCCTCTTATCCATCTCCCAGTGCTCCTGAACTTTCCTGGTTTGGTTTGTTTGTTTCTTTGTTTTGTTTTTCCAGACTGGGTCTCTCTGTATAACCTTAACTGTCCTGGAACTCACTCTGTAGATCAGGAAGGCCTCGAACTCACAGAGATCCGTCTTCCGAGTGCTGGTGTTAAAGGTGTTTGCCACCACTTCTGGGTGAGCTTGCCTGTTTTAACCCCTACCAGAAAGACCACATGACTCAGTAATCCCACTGTTGAAAATATATCTGAATCTATGAAAGAGACACCAGTACGTTGATGTTAAGTGTAGCACTATTCTTAATAGCCAGGAACAAAACTTCTCAGCATCCTCCCATTGATGAATGGGGAAAGATAACATGGTGGACTCCTTACACCATGAAACATGGTCCATCTTTTATGGCGCACACCAGCACTCGGGAGACTGGGGTGGGCAGATCTCTGTGAGTTTAAAGCTACAGAGAAACCCTGTCTTCATAAACAAAAACAAAAACAAAGCAAAAAAGGAAAAGAAATGGAACTGTCCTTTTTAAGAATGTGAGTGGAACACCAGGTCATTACGATATGAGAAGTGAGGTAAGTCAGGTACAAAAAGCAAGCGCTGCATGGCCTAGAAATATTGATCTATATAAGTTGCTCTATGCTGTAACTGAGGAAGGTCTGGGTGGGGAAGGGCTAAGTCTCTTAGCAGCTAGTCAACACCACTGTTAACTGCCCAACACTGACTTGGCAGGTGTGGTAGGAGTTTGAGTGATCCTCCATTTTATTCTCCACCTCTGTCTTATTTAGGGTCTCAATTACTGCTGTGGGAGGTCCTTTTGTCTATGTGTTGCTTGTAATCGTTAATGAATAAAGAAACTGGCTTGGCCTGATAAGGTAGAGATAGAAGAGAGTTAGGTGGGGAGAAGCTAGGCTGAACGCTTGGAGAAAGAAGGGCAGAGTCAGAGAGATGCCATGGAGCTGCTGCCAGAGTTAGACATGCTGAAACTTTGCTGGTAGGCCATGACCTTGTGGTGATGCACAGATTAATGGAGATGGGTTAAATTAATATGTAAGAGTTAGCCAATAAGAAGCTAGAGCTAATGGGCCAAGCAGTGATTTAATTAATAAAGTTTCTGTGTGATTATTTCGGATCTAAGCTGGCTGGGTGGCTGCCTTTCCACCAACATACTGCGGTGAAACACCTGACCAAAAAGCAAGTTGGGGAGACAAGGGTTTATTTAGCTTACACTACCATATTGCTGTTCATCATTGAAGGAAGTCAGGACAGGAACTCAAACACGGCAGGAACCTGGAAGCAGGAGCTGATGCAGAGGCCGTGGATGGGTGCTGCTCACTGGCTTGCTGCCCATGACTTACTCAGCCTGCTTTCTCATATAACTCAGGACCACCAACCCAGGTGGGACCACCCACAGTTGGCTGGGCCCTTCCCCCTCAGTCACTAATTAAATGCCTTGCTCCAGTGGTGGTGGTGAATGCCTTTGATCCCAGAACTTGGGAGGCAGAGGCAGGTGGATCTCTGAGTTTGAGGTCAGCATGGTCTACTACAGAGATAGTTCCAGGACGGCCAGGGTTATACAGAGAAACCCTGTTTTGAAACACCATCCCCCAAGGAAAAGAAAATGCCGCACAGCTGGGTCTTCTGGAGCTATTTTCTTACGTGAGGTTCCCTCCTTTCTGATTACTCTAGTTTGTCAAATTGACATAAGATTAGTCAGCACAAGCTTTAAGAGCGACATTGTGTCATCACTCACTCACACAGGTGGTTTTGGATTTATGAAAGCAGGGTTTTATGGTGCTGTGACAGCCACACTTACTGGGGTCTGTTTTTCAAACCTTGATCTTTCCCTGGAGTAGCAATATGCCACAGGACATTTTTCTTGTGATGCTGGGCAGGGAAGGGAAACTTCCCCTTGGTAGTATATTGTGTTGCTAAGCGACAGTACATAGACTAGGTTTATAAAAGATGTTTTTCAGGCTGTCTTAGGGTTTCTATTGTTGTGGAGAGGCACCATGACCATGGCAACTCTTTTTTTTTAATTTTTATTTATTTATTATGAATACAATAGTCTGTCTGTGTATATGCCTGCAGGTCAGAAGAGGGCACTAGACCCCATTACAGATGGTTGTGAGCCACCATGTGGTTTCTGGGAATTGAACTCAGGACCTTTGGAAGAGCAGGCAGTGCTCTTAACCTCTGAGCCATCTCTCCAGCCCCCCATGGCAACTCTTATAAAGAAAACATTTAGTTGGGGTGGCTTACAGTTCAGAGAGGTTCTGTCCATTGTTATCAAGATGGGGAGCACGGAGGCATGCTGGCAGACATGGTGCTGGGTAGTAGCTGAGAGTCCTTCGTCTTGCAGGCAATAGGAAGTCAAATGAGACACTGGGTGGTATCCTGAGTGTAGGAAACCTCAAAGTCCGCCCCCACAGTGACACACTTCACCAACAAAGTCACACCCAATCCAGCAAAGCCACACCTCCTACTAGTGCCACTCTCTCTGAGATTATGAGGGCCAATCCCATTCAAACTACCACACAGGTCAAAGCTTTTAATTTACCATGCGATTACCAGGATGCAACTCAGCCAAAGTCAGGGACTGTCTACGTTTGCATTACCTCACTTGTGGGAACCCACAGAAGTAGATCCATTCCACCTTGACTAAAGGTCAGAGAGTGCACAGCTATTCTTGCTCCTTCAAGGTCATATGACAGGAGGTTTGGCCTAAGGTGTGGCTACTAACAGGATGTTTTAATCTCGGGTGTGGTTACCTGATGCTTTGGGTATTAAGAAGGCAGTTACTTTGTTTTTTGTATCTTGGTAAAGCGATCTTTTGCTCTCCTCCCCCGCTTTTTGGATTGGGGTATATAAAGGCTATGAGAAATAAATACAAAGCAAATCTCAGTACTTACTGGATGTCCTCCCAACTCTCTCTGTTGTCTCTTGTCTATTTCTTTCTTAATCCACACTCTTCCACCCCAAAGTGGGGACGAATATGTCAGGTGGCACTCACTTCCTTCTTTCCCCTTTTAGCCCTTTTACTATTTTAATAACTAGTGGCCTGTGTGAAATCCACTCTGAAAAAAAAACCCAACTTAGCACCCTATTTAAATATATGTATTATGGACTTAACATGCTTATGTATATTGCATAACAATGGCAGTAAATGTTAGAATTGCATTTCTTTGTGGTTTTTTTTGTCATTAGGCAAACATTATGGAGTTTACTTATGCAAATTATGATGACTCTAATTAGGGTACCATCTTATATGCAGTCTACCGTTAGCTAAAACATTCATATTTGAGGTATGACTATATGTCTATGTACATACATAAAGTTAATATTCCACAAGGACTGCCCTTGAAAATGGTTTTGTATCCACTTACAAAACCTCCCTCTGCAAAAATGTGTACAAATTGATTATAAAGTAATAAAACAAACAAATAAAAATAGCTGGAAGGTAGCAGTTTGGAAATGAGAATGTGTAATTCATAGAAAGCACATTTGTAGACACTGGGTATAGTGGTGCACACCTGTAAACCCAGCACACAGGAGACTCACTGAGGCAGGAGGATTATGTGTTCCAGACCAGTCTGAGATACACAGTGAGTTTAGGGTGGCCTTGATTACACAGGAAGACCCTATTTATTTTTTAGTTTCTTGTCTTGCAGCTGTGACAAAATATCTGACCAAAGCTACTCCAGGAAGAAAGAGATTATTTAGGTTTACGATTTTAGGTCACAGTCTATCATGGCAGTAAATGCATAGTGGCAGGTGCTTGAGGCTGCTGATTCTACATTCAAGAAACAAAAAGTGATAAATGCTTGTACTCAATTTGCTTTCTTCCTCTTCATCCAGTCTTGGATCCCAGAATAGGGAATGGTGCCACCCAAACTTAATGTGATCCTTCTCATCCAAATTAACAGAAAGAAAACCCCTCACAGGGGGAATAAAAGCACAACTCACATGGCTTTATTGGGAGGGAGTTTTTCAGTGATCCCTCATGAAATCCTGAGTTCACATCCTGAAAAATTCCCCTGCATTTATTCTCCAAACAGCTTTACATTTGCCAAAACGTAAACTGAGGGGGAAATTCATTAGCATTCTGTTTCTGGAGTAGCTGGACTGAAGTCACATCCCAACTATGGCTGCTCTGTCATGTAGTGTAGTGGCATTTCATTTGTATTTTAATAGACAAAGCTTGCCGGAAGATCTGAGAGTAAAACAGCCCCACTGGTCAGCCTTACAGACCAGGCAGTGGTGACACATACCTTAATCCCAGTAGCCACACTAGTTTGCCATAGAAACTGGGCAGTGCATGCCTTTAATCCCAGAACTAGAAAGGATTATAAAACACAAGGAAACAGCTCTCACACACAGTCTCATTCTGAGATTCCTGGGGGGAGGATCGCCATTTCAGACTGAGGTCAAGGTAGAACGATGATAAGGCCACAAATACAAAGCACTAGAGAAGAAAAAACCTGTGACACCCCCTTTGCTACATCTTGGCTTGCCATAGAGAGGGGATTCATTGTTTATTCTACTACATGGAGTAGTTTGGAGTGGGAAGGGGATCCAGATCACTGTGGCCTCAGCACTGAAGCTCAAAGAAGACCAAAACCAAAGGGAGGAGTGAGATAAAGAAGACAATCCAAGAGATGGAATTGCTGAATTAAAGTAAAACTAAAATGATGCTGGAAACAAAACCCAGGCAGAATTTAGGTAGGAGGGGAAAACAGAAATGAATGCTGGGAGAAGGAAGGCGTAGAGACTGAGAGATGCCATGGACCCACAGCCGGAGGTAGACATGCTGAGACTTTGCTGGTAGGCCACAAACTCATGGTGATATACAGATTAATAGAAATGAGTTAATCTCATATGTAAGAGTTAGCCAATAAGAAGTTAGAGCTAATGGACCAAGCAGCGATTTAATGAATTCGGTTTCTGTGTGGTTATTTCAGGGCTAACCTAGCCCTGGTGGCTGGAAACCAAGGAGCGGGGGCCCCCTCCTTGCAACAAAGTAGCCTGGATTAACACCTCTTCCCAGGCAACCTCCCTAATTATAAAGAAGGAGCAGAACGATATTAGCATATCCTGATCCTTTGTTTAGGATGGTGACATCCTGTCTGGAAGGCCAGGTGACCACCTTCTGTGTGGTCAGGTGTGAACTGGCCTGAAAGTCTGGCTGCCATACAATGTATAATATTGTCCCACACAAAATACATATTTTAACTCATATCTCTAAATAACTATCACATATCATTTTAAAATGTAAAAGGTAGGGCTAGGGATATAGCTAAGTTGGTAGAGGGTTTGCCTAGCACATATCAAAATCTTGGTTGGATCTCCAGGACCAGGTAAACTGGGCATAGTGGCACAATGCATATAATCCCAGTAGTCAGGAGGTGGAGGCAAGAGGATCAGAGGTTTGAAGGATCACCTTTGGTTCAACATCAAGTTGAAGGTCAGTCTGGGCTACATAATACCCTGTCTAATACAAAGTGAAAGATAAATACTTCATGATATAGTATGTCTATATCCTACATTTCATATGACACTGTCTTTGATTTCTTATAATTTTGAGATTTACTCATTTATGTGTATGTGTGTAGTTACTTGAGTTTATGTGTTCTATATGCATGAAGTACCCCCAGAGGCCAGAAGAAGGCATCAGATTATTTGGAACTGGAGTCGCAGGCAGTTGTGAGCTGTCGTGTGTTCTGCGAACCAAACCTAATCCTTTGTAGGAGCAGCAAATGTTCTTAATCCCTGAGCCATCTCTCCAGCTCCTAATTTCCTGGTATTTCAATACTAAACATGTTTTCAGACCATAAAATCACATAAACAATATGCAACACCATATAGTTGTGACAGTTGCCCTGGAAACTGCTTTTCTTCACAAAATGTCCTAGAACCAGATCACAGAAAGATGTACGAGTAAAGAATTCTTTGTCACCTTCCACAGTGCACGTCACCTTAGTAGGGTCAATAGAATTAAGCAGTGTCTTAAAAGAAATACTGGAAAGTGTAGCCTATTGGCTTTGTGCTCTAGAGGCTCAGAGACAGTAAGTCCTCTGACATTCTTTGTGCCAAGTGGCCTCCTGAGTGTGCTGCGAAACGGAGCCAGCTTCCATGTGAGCTCAGGACCTTTCACACTGCCCATGGAAAGCCTGACACTACAGCAGGGACAGAAAAATTGCTGTGTGCGCGCGTGTGTGTATGCATGTGTGTTGTGTGCTTGTCTGTGTAAGTATGTGTACGGGTGTGTTTGCCTATGCATGTGCATGTGCAAAAGTTCAGAGGTTGACCCTGTCTTTTTCTCTCACTCGCCACCTTTTTTCCCTTTCTTTTCCTTTCCTTTCCTTTTCTTTCTTTTCCTTTTCTTCCTTCCTTCCTTTCTTTTTCTTTCTTTTTTCTAAGCCAGGGACCTTACTCAACTTGCAGCTCACTGTTTAGGCTAGACTGAGTAGCCAGGGATCCTTCAGAATCTTCCTGGATCCTGAGACTCCAACTCAGACCTCATGTCAGGCAGCAAGCCTTATACTGGCTGAGGCTTCTTCTCAGCCTTCCTGTGCATGTTAAAGTAGAATCATATTCGAGGATGCATTTTTACAAAATGCTTGTTTACACATGGACAGGATTCTGCACACCCCACTGTTACCTGAACACAAACCGACTTGGGATTGGAGCTTGGATGGTTCATTACAGGAGCCATGTGTTGGATTCGGCTGATAATCCTCAATCTGATCTTCTAGTATGGTCTGCTGCTGGCTGCTGGCTAGCAATCCAGCACTGGCAGAGCCTGCTTCAGCCCCTGCTTCTTTCCCTTGGTTTGAAGGGGCTAACAGCTGCTTGGGAGGTGGAGCAGAAAGGCTTGGCAGGAACAGGTGGCCCCACATGTGTTCGCTGGTGAGAGTTCAGCAACTGGTCACTGGGTGTGTGGGGGAACCGGGAAAATCGAGAGGGGAGGATATTAAGAGATAATCAGGTTGGAAGAGGGACAGCCTAGATTTTCTTGTGTGTGTGTTATATGTATGTGCTTGTATGCCTGTGTGCACGTGTGTATATGTATGTAGAACACTTATGTGTTCCAGTATGTGTGTGTATGTGTGTGTGCGTGCAAGAATGTATATAGAAGTCAGAAATTAACTTCAGTGTTTTGTCTTCAGTTACTCTCTACTGTAATTTTTGAGACAAGATCTCTCACTGAACCTGGAGCTCAGAGATACAGCTAGGCTGGTGGCTGTTGCGCTCCAAGAATCCTCCTATCTCTGTGCTCCAACCCCACCTCCATCCCCTACTCCCCTCCCCACTCCTCCCCTACCCTCGGGCTGGGATTACAGCCATGTGCCTATGCTCCTGGCTTTCATGTGTAAGTCAGAGATCCCAGCTCAGGTTCTCATGTTTGTGCTTTACACACTGAGTCATCTTCCCTACTCTGCAGCCTGGGATCTTCCTTCTCCTCCTTCTTCTCTTTTTCTTCTTTGCCTTGTTTAATGGCAGAGAATTAAAAGTGCACATGTCGAAACTGAGGTTGACAATCCTTTTATCTTAGGGTCACTAACTCTCCCGAGTTCTCTGAACCTGCAATTCCAATAATGTTTGAGATCTGACATCATTTATTGACTCACAGGACACAGAGAGACCACATGCGCTGGGAGCACGGCAACTGTGCATGGCCTGAGCCCTTTTCTCAGGAGCACAGAACAACCTTGGAGCACTTCCTGTGGGCATCCCTAACTCAGGCTTTGAGGGAGAGCCACAGACAGAGCCCAGGAGCAAAGAACAGACCAGGAAACAGGTAGAGTATGTTAAGGTAGGGGTAGCAGGCTCGGTCCACAAGGCTCTGATTAAACTGAGCCCTGAGCATCTATCCACAAATGCCCAGTGGTTTGGGGTCCCATGTTACTTATTATATCCAGGAAAGCTCTTGATAGGCTTTAGTTCCTGCCTCTAATTCCAGCCCGGACTCCCCTTTTAAGATGGATTATAAACTGTGAAGATAAAATGGCCACACACTCACTGAGCTGATTTTGGTTAAGCGTTTATCACGTAGCAAGTTTCCCATTTCTCTCGGGCATCAGGTTTCTTTGTTGTATATATATATATTGTTTTACAGAGTCGGCCAAGGGTTATGAGGCCTAGAGAAGGGAGTTGAAGGCAAGAACATGCTGGCTTCAGCACTTCAGAGTCCTTTGGGGTTTTTTAAAAAGAAAGAGCTGGGTAAGCCTCAGCGCGGCTGCTCCTTCTCCTGCTCGTCTTGCCTCTTTGAGATAGGGATTCTCGATTTTGCAGCCCTGGCTGTCCAGGAATTCACTGTATAGACCAGGCTGGCATCGAACTCACAGAGACCTGTCTGCCCCTGCCTGCCGAGTGCTGGGATTAAAGGAGTCAATTCTTCTTAAAGAAACATGTGAATAGAAAATAAACTGTGTCTGATCAGTTGCTGCATATGAAAATATGGATTTCCCACACAACTAAGGTTAGTCCAATTAAATACCTGACCATTTAAAAAAATTAAATTTTCTTTCCTCTTTTTTATTTTGAAATATTTCAAACCTACGTTTTTTTTTTTTTTTTTTTTTTTTTTTTTTAAAGACTGTGTGTATAGTGGAAGACAGAAGAACTTGGACCTTTTTCCCTAGATTTACCACTTTGTTGAAGTTTTGGCACATCTGCCTTTCCTTCCTCTCAGACTTTGGTTTGAACCACTGAAGTTGATTGCAGATGCTGCGACTCCATTTTTGTGAACTGTTTGTTTATTTCTGAGACAGGGTTTCCCCGTGTACCCTGGCTGTCCTGGAACTCACTCTGTAGATCAGGCTGGCCTTGAACTCAGAGATCCTCCTGCCTCTGCCTCCCGAGTGCTGGGATTAAAAGCATGTGCCACCACTACCTGGCTCATTTCTGTTAGCTTTAACATGAATCTCACAAGGGGAAAAGAACCACAATTCTATAGGACCTGTGAGTATATAATTTTATTCAATAGAATCAAGTTATATTAATATACAAATTTTAGAAGTGAAACCTCAAAGGACATGTAATTGGTTATTCCAAAATCCAGTATTTGGGACTAGAGAGGTGGCCCAGCCGTTGAGTGTATACTCTCTTGCAGAGCCTGAGTTTTACTCTCAACACCCACATTGAGTGGCTCACAGCCTGCCTGTGACTCCAGTTCCAGGGGAATCTGATGACGCTGGCCTCCATGAACAACTGAGTGTACATGTCCACATAATTAAAAATAAATCCAATGATCACCTAAAGTTCCATTGTGTCTGTTTGCTGTTTTTTTTTTTTTTTTTTTTTTGTAGTGCAAAGGACTGAACTAAGAATCTCATGAATGTTAGCTATACTATAGAATGCTAGGTAGTTACATCACTGAGCTTAGCTATACATTAGAATGCTAGGTAGTTACATCACTGAGCTACAATCCCTAGTCCAATCATTAGGTTTCTTTCTCTGTTTGCAGACAGGTTTCCACTGTTAGCCCTGGCTGGCCTAGAACTCTCTGTGAAGACCAGGCTGGCCTGGAACTCAGAGATGTGACTGCTTCTGCTTCTGCCCTTAGTGTTGGGACTAAAGGTGTGTGCCACCTGCCCAGTTCCTCACTGTGCTTTACTCCCATTTTTCATTTAGAGTGGCCCCTACTTCATTTGTGCACACCTCTTTCTAGTTCTTTCAAGACATTAACTTTTGAGTTCAAGTCAGTTATTTTGAAGAATGCTCTTGGGCTTGATTTATCTGATTCCTCCTTCATGGATGAGTTTAGTGTGGTTTCTTTGTGTTGCTTTGCAGTCCACTCCAGGGATGACGTTTGCCATGCATCGCATCAGAACACACACTTGGGCTGGGTTAATGGAAGGGTAACGTGTGTAGCTTTAGTGCAGTCAAACCTAGCTGCCGTCGTCACTGTTCTGTTGCTGTGGAGAGACGTCATCACCATGGTGACTCTTAGAAAATATTTAACTAGGGCTGGCTTACAGTTCAGAGGTTTAGTCCACGGTCATCATGGTAGGAAGCACAGCAGCATGAAGGCAGAAACGGTGCTGGAGAGTAACTGAGAGGTCTGTATCTGCATCGGCAGACAGCAGGAAGAGAGAGACACTGGGTCTGGCTTGAGCATTTGAGACCTTAAAGCGCCCCCCCATGACATACTTCCTCTAACAAGACCACACCAACTCCAACAAGGCCACACCTTCTGACAGTGCCATTCCCTAGTGACTGAGCATTCAAATTTATGAACCTACGGGGGCCATTCTTATTCAAACCACCACACTACCCTTTTCATTGTTTATGTTTTACATAGATCCTTCCAGCTGTGTAAGCATCACTTTGCTCTAGCTTAGAGAATTTCTTCAATTCCCACAAGTTCTCTCATGTCCCTCTCTACTCAATCCCCTTCCCTAAATCCTGCAAACCCTACATTTATCTCTGCCCCTATTGCTTTGCATTCTTTGCATGTTTTGTGAGAACAGTAATAGTTCACAAGGAACATACCTTTTGTGTCTGACTTCTTTCATTTAGATAAGTACTTCAGAGATTTATCCAGATTCTTGACAGGCACCAAGACAGATTTTTAAGACTTATTTTTATTTTATGTATATGAGTGTTTTGCCTGTGTGTCTGTATATGTTCCATGTACATGTTTTGTGCTCAATGTGACCAGAAAAAGATGCCAGATCCCCTGAAGCTGGAGTTACAGAAAGTTGTGAGCCACCATGTGAGTGCTGGGAACTGAACCTGGGTCCTCTGCAAGAGCAGCAAGTGCTCTGAACCTCTGAGCCATCTCTCTAGCGCCAAGGTGCCTATATTTTGTTTTGTTCTTTTTATTTAAGACTTCACTACATGTGTCTAGCATAAGTGATTTATTCATTGCTCAGCTGATGGGCATCTGAATGGCCCCCAATTTTTAGCTGTAACAAAGCAGGTTTGAATATTGTTGTGGACTCATTTATATTTCTCCCGATATATGTACCTAGGAATGGGACCATGGGTTGCTACAGTAAGGGTAGTGTGTGTAGCTTATAGGAATCTGCCCCACTATTTCCCCTGTACTGTGCTATTTTTCATCCCCAACCAGCACTTCGTTCTGCTATGTGAGAATGCTAGTCCCACCCCTTCCCTGGCAGCATTCAGAAGTCTCAGTTCATTTGTAGTCTTTGCAGTGGACAGGTGGTGGTATCTTGAAAAGTTGAGGCTGTGCACACTCACTCAACTCTGTGGTATGGTGCTGGTGTTAACTACAGCTCTCCACTATACACATGTCTGTTCTGTCATTGATATTTTGAGATCCCATGCATATCCTGTCACAAAAGGCACATTCCCTCTAATTCTATTACTTCAGCCAGTGATAGTTATCTATTGCTAATATTTTCCTGAATTATGCTTGTGATTGAAATGTAATTCTTTAAAATTTTAAACTTACATTTTAGTGTGTGTGTGTGTGTGCGTGTGCATGTGTGTGTATGTGTAAAGCATGCCACACTGAGCATGTGAAAGTCAGAAGACAGCTTGCTGGACTCGGTTCTCTCCTTCGGTCATGTTCATTCCAGGAACTGAGCCCACGTTATCAGGATCGGTTCAGGGTCTCTTTATCCACAGAACCATCTCACTGACCCTGAAATGTAATTATTTCTCAAAGCATTTTTTTCCAACATGTATTAACAGAAATTCTCTCGTAAGGATCTATCCTCTTCCCCTGCCCCCCCCCCGGTTTTATAGTAGCTACACAAATTGATTCCTTCTAAATGTAGCCCATTAGAGTCCATTACTGTCACCATTCATTTAGGTGCCTGAGTTGTCCTGCGTCTGCCCATGGGTTCCTCGCCAAGATGGCTCCTTCACATCAGTCTTTGAATGCACACCTGCCTTCTGTCACTGGAAGACTTTCCAGGCTCATCTTGGGCTTTCCTGGAATCAGCTGTTTCTCAAGGTGACCTTGGTTCCTTTTAGTGAGGGATGGTATTTTGAAAACTGACTCCGGCACGCCACGTGCTGGGACGGCATCATTTCTAAGCCCTTTTGTAGCCATATGTGGAATACATAAATCAATAGGCTTCCACAAATGTTATTGATTTTATGTTGTATCTTCAGTCCAAGTGCAGACCACAGAGCTCTGCATGTGGTCCACCCCATGCTCTCCACAGGAGAGACATCCTGTCCTACCGTGTACTTGTCCCACCCCAAGTCACAGACAAATACTGTCAAAATCACCATGTCTACCCTTTACTAAAAACCGATTCACTAAATTTGAGACCTTTTTATAGTTATGTAGGATTTATCTGGTTTTATTATTGCGCTTTCAAATTTTATTTGTTACTTTTTCCTTTAGTACAGTTAACAATTTTTGATATAATACTAACTGAAACCATTCTTGCATTTAATTTTAAGGTATGTGCCATTTCTTAACTTGACTTTAATAATGAAAGATATTCTTGGTGTAATAATGTAAGCCTGAACTTGTTCTCAATAAAAGACCTTCCGGGGACTGGCAAGATGACTCAGTGCTTAAAAGCCCTGGCTGCTTTTCCGGAGGACCCAGGCTTGATTCTAGGCACCCATATGGTGGCTCAGAAACACCTGTAACTCCAGTTCCGGGTAATCTGATGCCCTCTTGACCTCTGTGGGCACACACATGTTACATAGACATACATGCAAGCAAAACACTCACATACATTAAATTGGAGAAAAAAAAAGGACCTGACAGATCAGAGCGACAGCAGAGAAAGTCTCAACTGGCAGAGTTGCCCAGACAGTCACACTGCTGCATCGTCAAGCTAACGTGAGGACTTCTGAACAACTACGGGGCCCTGTGGTGTTAGGAAACGCAAACACTAAGGCCCTTCATCGCTGATAAGTTCCTTTGGAACAGAGAGGATGTTTTGAGTTCCCAGAGACTGCAAAGTGATCAACAAATGGAAGGCACTCAGAAAGTCTGCCCTGAATGAACGGAAGGGCAGACAGCTGGCTAAGCAGGACTCTATCTCAATGAAATAAAATGATGGGGTAACAACCATTATACTAAGAAAGAATGAAGGGTGACATTTACCTCATAAAAACAGCAAAAGTAAAATATAGAGTTCACAGGAACCCAGGCCTAATAATATATATTAATAAATATATTATATATTTATTATATAATAAATATAAATAATAAATATATATTTTACTGGCAGAGCATTGTTGCTCAGAAAGCTCAAACCCCTGATAAAACTTTAGATTTTATTTTTTTTAATTTTTAAAATTATTTTTGGCTTTTCAATACAGGGTTTCTCTGTGTAGATCTGGTTTTTCTGGAACTTGCTTTGTAGACCAGGTTGGCCTCAAACTCACAGAGATCCTCCTGCCTCTGCCAGGTGCTAGGTGTGCGGCATCACTGCCAGTTGATTTCATTTATTTGTGTGTATGTGTGTGCTCGCACACCTTTGTGATGGCTCCTGGGCGGGCCAGAAGGTTCATTCCTTCCACCATGTGGATTTGGAGGACTGAACTTAGGTCCTCGGATTTGGTGGCCAGTGCCTTCATTTGCTTTAATCTCAGGTTTGCTGTCAGAGAAGTACACTGAGCCATCTCTCTAGTCCCAACATTTCTTTCAAATACACATTTGTTCTATAGCACACAACATCTGGACAGCTACAGAGCCCATCGCTCTGGTTAACGTCCCTGTGGAGCAGTGCATCCAGATTCCAGTCACAGCTGAGGTGGAGGAGGGGCATTAGGAGGAGGGATGAACCTGAAGACTGTCTGTGTTTTCAGGACCACGTAGTGGTTTCTTATTTTATTTTTCATGACACATGGGCTGTTGCGGGGCGGGGGGAGGTTGTGCACATGAGTGTGGCTGCCTGAATATGCTAAAGGTGTTGGGTGCACAGAAACCAGCGTTACAGGCAGTTATGAACCACCTGACGTGGATGCTGGGAGTTGAGTTCAGGTCCTCTGAAAGAGCAGTGCGTGCTCTCCATCCCCTGAGGCAGCTTCTTTGGGGGAGTCTTTTGAGCTTAAATCACAGCCTTTCCGCATTTATGAAAGACTGTCGTGAGATTGGCCTGTCTGTGAAGCTCCAAGAAGCCGAACTGAGCCTAGTGTGTGAGGGGTATAGACAGCAACTTTGGACCAGTGTCAGAAGATATGGCCTCAGGGTTGAAGACGGAGAGAGGGAGAGAAGGAAACTGAGAGGGGAAGGAGTAGTGGGGGGGAGGAAGGGAGAGGAAAGAGACGTAGTGTTAAACTGTTGAGGACCCTGGCATTGTCAAATGCCCTTTACTCTTTCGGGAGGGCCAGAAGGAAATGCTGCCCACTGGGTCAGCACAAATGTGTCTGAAGGAAGTGCTCAACGGAAGGAGTCCACTCCTTGATCTCTGGTTAGTAATAAAATAGAGAATACTATTTGCCTCTAATAATCAGGTGTTTCTGACATCGAAGGGAAGGGATATCTCACGGAGCTAGGTGTGAGGTTCCTATGCCACCTGACATGTGGCTGTAAACTGTGTTCATCAGGTCCAAGCCACAGTATAGCAATATTTCATAGATGGCACCTGAAATGTGGCCCCTATCAAATTTGTGCAAAAGTATTATTCTTTCAGACACATCACATCCTTTCCAATGCCATAGGGGAACTGGAAAAAGTTTTGTTTGAATTTTAACTCTGTGTCTCCTAAATAGGACAATAAGGCAGTTAAAAAAAAAAAGAGCAAAGGGATGGAGGGAGGAGAAAGGGACGGAGAAAAGGAGGGAGGGAGGGAGGGAGGGAGGAAGAACAAACCTCGCGCTGCCTCTTCTTCTTTCCTTGTTAATGTCACAGCTTCTCTTTCTGTGCTCAGTCTCTGGGGTCATCATCTAGCGCTGTTGGTACCAGGCTGATCCCTCCAGCACAATTTTCTAAACTCACCACCAGGTGGCGCTGCTAGACCTACAAAACGAAGTCAGCCACCCACCCCAGTCTGCCAGGTCTGGGCCTTGCAGAGGAAGGGTTTGGATATGTGCTGGAAAAGGCACAGGCCACAACTATTGCCAAATGAGTGATGTTTCCTCAAAGAAGGCTACTCACAAATCCCGCTGTCTTCTGTTTGTCTCCTACATATTCCTATTTGTGGGGGGGATCTTATTTTAAAAGGTCTGGAGAGAAACTCTTCCGTGGGGTTACTGAGAATCAGCAGCCCCCATAATATGAGAAAATCCTTTTCCTTCAAAGCTGTCTTCTCAGCTCCGCATGTGGGATTTCCTTCAGAGTCGCAGAGGACAGAGACTGGAAGCAGGAAGCCTAGGTCCTGATACTCTTCTTCGTAAGCCCTGCTTACCCTTCATTTCTGAGTGCTGCAAGGGGAACAATGACTGGACTGTGCTGCAGGCAAATGATTTTTGTTGTTGTTTTTTGAGACAGGGTTTTTCTGTATAGCACCTACTGTCCTGGAACTTGCTTTGTAGACCAGGCTGGCCTCAATCTCAAAGGTCTGCTGCTTCTCCCCTGCACCCCCCCGCCACGCTTCCTGAATGCTGGGATTAAAGGCATGTGCCACCACTGCCCAGGTTTTGTTTTTGTTTTTGTTTTTTTTGTGTGTGTGTGTCTATGAGCATGGTGTGTACACATGTTCCATAATGTGCGCTACGGAGAAGTCAACTTTGTGGAGTTGATTTTCTCTCCTTCCACAAGTGGGTCCCAGGGATGGAACTCCCACGGGCCTTTCTTTACCCCAGAGCCATCTCATCAGTCTGTCTAACATATCTTATTTCTGCTCAGCAGGAAAAATTTGCTGTAGGAAGCATTTGTCTAATTCCAAATAGGACTTTTTTACTAGTGAACTTTCAAACACACAAGAACAGTACAAAGAACACACATACCCCACCAGCGGGGTTCAATAGTGGCCACTGTTTTGCCACGTTTGCTTTGTGTGTTCCCAATGTGTCTTTTCAAGATCTTTTCTCTAATGAAATTAGGATCCAGCTAAGGCTTGTGCTTTTCTTGAGATGTCGCCTCCGCTTCTTCTAACCTAGGAGAATCTCTCCTTTTTAAAAGACATTGACTTTTGGGAGAGAGGATCTCACTAATGTAGCCTTGGTTAGCCCAGAAATTGCTGTGTAGACCATGCTGTCCCCAAACTCAGAGATCCGCCTGCCTCTGCTGCCCAAGTGCTGAGATCAAAGGTGTGCACTGGCTGGCGCTGGCTTTTTGAAGAGGCCTTGACAGTGGTCAGAGAGATCATAGTCGACTCCATTCTCCGGATTTATCTGGTTTCCTCCAGTGTTCTCTACATGCCAGAGACCTCCCAGTTAGGTCCAAGGATGACCGTAAGCACAGTCTCTCCGGTTGGTCTAGGAAGCATGACGTGACTCCTTGTTTCTGCCTCCGTCTTGGGTGTTTTCACCTGGGAATGAGGAAGTCCGCACATGTTGTCAGGGAGACGTGAGAAACAGGATCCTCCTTTGGATTCAGAAAGCTGCGTGTAGCCACCAACAGGTATGGTCCCTTCAGAACATCACTTGTCCTCATTTTTATGTGTATTATGTGTTTTGGCTGAATGCATGGATGGGCAGTGTGTGCCTGGTACCCAGGGGCTAGAAGAGGGTGTGAGATTCCCCTGGGACTGGCGCTCCCATGTGGGTACAGGGAACTGAACGTAGTTCCTCTGAAAGAACAGCCGGTGCGAACAACCACCGAGCCGTCCCTCCAGCCCCATTCGTCTGTCTCTTGAAAAGCTAAAAATAAATTTACTGATGGGCAAGAAATTTAGCTTGTGGCATGTCCAACCTGTAGCTGGTGGGTCACTACAGCCCAGGGTGAATATGACTGGGACCCTAACGGGGACCTCTGAGTGCCAGCCTCAGTGTCTCCTTCAGGGTCCGGAAGAAGCCTTGCAGCAAGTGCGGGACTTAGATCTGAGGGAGAAATGAACACTCCACTATGTACTCTTCTGCATCACTTTCTTTATTCTTCCTCTGCTCTGTAAAGTTTCCAGTTTATATACACACACAAAACAAAGGCAACTCTCTCAGTTTGGACGTCCCTTTATCTTTGAAGGTCCCAAACTTGAACTATATGAAAGACTCCTTTCCTGACTGCATGTCCTGCCGAATGGAAGATGGTTGCAGGGAGGCGGCTTCTAATGGATCTCAGGGAACAAAGCAGAGATTAGACTGTGGGAACCAAGGTTATTGACTGTGTGACTAAATTTCCTGCTGGAAGTCCCACAGAGTGTGTGTGTGTGGATGTCCCAATATACCAACCAGTGCATGGGAAAGAGTTGTGCCCACTTATCTATACTCTGCTGGACCTTGCACCAAGAGAGAGTGCTTATGGCTTCATAGGAGATCCACTGTGAAAATCATTCAATGTGCAAAAGGTGGTGGGCCCAGCACCTTGGGAACTGGGTTTCCGTCCATCAGAATGCATTGGTTCTGGTGGGTCAGCCTTCTGCCTTATCCGCTGAAATCTCACTGCAGGATTCCTGCAGACTGCAACAAGACCCAACACAAAACAGTAAATTTGCTTAAAGCGTGAGTTTTTTTTTTCTTGCGGGGAGGGCATATATTTTGACTGAATTGTGCAGATTTCAACCATGAACTTCATGACTTTGTCATGGTGTCGAAAGGATGATACTGTTAGAGCCCAGGAGGAATAAAAACGCCACTACGCGAAGATCTGTTTAAAGGGCAGGCGAGATGATTCAGCAGGTGGTGGCACGTGCCATGTAGGAGGTGCTTCTTTATTTTTTTTAAATATTTTTTATGGTTTATTTAACTTTATTTTATGTGCATTGGTGTGAAGGTGTCAGATCCCCTGCAACTGGATCTTCAGACAGTTGTGAGCTCCCATGTGGGTGCTGGGAATTGAACCTGGGTCCTCTGGAAGAGCAGTCAGTGCTCTTAACCACTGAGCCATTTCTCCAGCCCCAAGGTGCTTCTTTATTTGTATGCTTTCATTAGTTGAATAAAGAAAACTGCCTTGGCCTTTTGATAGGGCAGAAATCAGGTAGGCGGAGTAGACAGGATGGAATGCTGGGAGGAAGGGAAGTGTGGCAGATGCCATGCTTCTCCGGCCCAAGATGGACACTGGTTAGACTCATGCCTGTAAGCCACATCCTCATGGTGAATGCAGATTATTAGAAATGGGCTGAATCAAGATGTAAGAGTTGGCCAAGAAGAGGCTAGAACTAATGGGCCAGGCAGAGTTTAAATGAATACAGTTTCTGTGTAATTATTTCAGGTATAAGCTAGTCGGGACCAAAAGCAGGCCAGCGGCCAGGAGCTGGGCAGTGGGACACAGCCCGCTCCTCCTCGTGCAACAGTGCCACCAAGTCTGAGGACCAGAGTTCAATTCCCCCAAATCCACATGGTAGAATGACCCTCTTGCAAGCTGCCCTCTTACCCTATGTGTGCTGTGGCATCTATACACCCACACTCATACCCGCCCCACCAAGGAACACAAATCAATAGTCAGATGTAAAATATTTTCAAAATAATTTCATTGGCCATTTTATATTTCCGCACTCCAGGTACAGCACATATTGGGTAAAACAGAGCACTTCCTGGTCACTCTGTAATTAATGTAATTATTAATTACTCATGTAATTAATATGTCCTTAATTCTGTAAAGTAATTACTAGTAATTAAGTAAACAGTATTGATTCTGTAAGTAAAGTCTATGTATTTTTAGTCAGAGGTTCATAGTTTTTATTTTGTTTTTGAGACAGGGTCTCTCCACATAACCCTGGCTGTACTGGAACTTAGGCTGGCCTAACTCACAGAGATCTGCCTGTCTCTGCCTCCCCAGTGCTGGGGCTCCATAGGGTAGTGGTTCTTAACCAGTGGTTTGTTGTTGGTTACTTTTTCTTTTTAACTCTTTTGTTCTTTTTGGGGCCTACCACCCAGTTTCCAAATAAATCCCACACTGAGGCTTATTATTACTTATAAATGCCTATCCTTAGCTTGACTTTTTGTCTTGCCAGCTTTTTTTTTTTTAACTTAAATTATCGCAACTACCTTTTTCCTCTGGGCTTTTTCATTTTCTTCTGTGCGTCTGACTTTCACTCCTGCTCTGTGGTTGCAGAGGTGACTGTGTAACTGGTCCCTAGTTTCCTCTTCTCCTTGTTCTCTCTCGTTCCTCATTCTCTTGCTGCTCCTTTCTCCTCGTTTCTCCTTCCATTTCTCCTCTCTGCCTGCTAGCCCTGCTTATCCTTGCTCCTGCCTCACTATTGGCTGTTCGTATTTTTATTAGACCATTAGGTGTTTTAGACAGGCAAAGAATCACAGCTTCACAGAATTAAACAAATGCAGCATAAACAAAAGCAACAATCTTTATACCATTAAACAAGTGTTCCAGAACATATACGAAAGTAACACACCTTAAAGTAATATTCGCCAACACTGGGTTGTGACCCCTAAATGGGTCACATAAGACCATTGGAAATCACATATTTCTGGTGGTCTTCGGAATTGAGACACTGCTCCTCTGTCTCTAGGCCAGTCTGCCCACACACAGGTATGCCCACATATTAGTTCCAGAGCTGTATTAAAGGGTTACTGCATTAGGAAGGTAGAGAACCACTGACACAGGGTATTAATTGTATTAAAATTACTTTAAAATAGTTGCTTACAAAATGTTTATGTAAGAGATTTTAACATAAACAAATGAATCTTCCTTTTGTTAAGGCATTGTTTCTCAGGGCTGGAGAAATGGCTGCTCTGACTGCTCTTCCAGAGAAACTGGGTTTGATCCCAGGACACACTTCTAAACACCTGTAGTTCATCTCAGAGGATCAAGTCCCCTCTTCAGGCCTCCATCGCACCAGACATGCTTGTGATGCACATACAACATACCTACCTATACACATAAAAAAAAGAGTTTCTGACATAGTCAGTACCCTTACTGAATCAGAAATCAATAAAAATTTGAAATCCTTATTTCACAATGCACACAAACATTAGATATCAAAATATCCAATATTTTAATATTACTACTAATAAAATGTATTATGTTAGTAATGAATTATGTTGCTGAAAATTTGTATTATTCTAATACAAAGGTAAAACCAGTCAAACAAGACAAAACATGCAAATGTCATAAGGACTCAAATCCAGAAATCATGCAAAAGTATCTACTCATATAAGTTAAATGTAAAATTAATCTTTTAAATTTACATTGTATTTATCTAGCATAGAGCAGTTTAGAACTTTCTGATCATCTAATAAAAGTTTAACATTTAGTAAATCCTGCAACAAAATTCTTAACCTCAGTTTCCAGAATTAACATTTGAAAGTGCCAGACGCGAACCCCTTTCCTAAAAGGAAATCTAACATTTTAATTAATGACATTTAGTTCACATTTTAGTTAGGTTTGACTGAGCTAAAGTCTTCTTTAACCAGTTTTTCTTCACTCTCAAATTCTACAGTTAGATTCCTCCATATTTTTTGGTTAACTTTTAAGAAATGAAAGGCAGCCAGGCAGTGGTGGCGCACACCTTTAATCCTAGCACTTGGGAGGCAGAGGCAGGCAGATCTCTGAGTTCGAGGCCAGCCTGGTCTACAAGGTGAGTTCCAGAACAGCCAGGGCTACACAGAGAGACCCTGTCTCAGAAAGGCAAAGGAAGAGAAAAAACAGGCACAAGCAATGGCTTCTATCCTTTAACGCAGTCCAAATATTGTCCCTCTCCCCAACCCCCAAACACACACACACCCTTTTAATTAGACACAAGGGTAGTAGTTTTGGTACATGTAAAGTAAGTTCAGAAACCAGATGCAAAAGTGAAAAGGCCAGAGGTTTGCAGCTAAGTTGTGTTCAGCACCTCTAGGGGCAGATGAAGATTTACCCTACTAGAAGCAATCCTAAATTTACTAAGGACTGTCCGCTAGAACTCTTCCCCAGAGGGCACCAAGATAGTACAAGCAGTATTTTCATGGTCACACTAATTATTAGCAAAATTCCAGGGTCTTTTTGTGGTCACCAGATATTACAGGGGAAACTGGGGTTCCCTCTTGGGATTCTTGGTCTATTAATAAAGAAATTAAGGCAGACACAAATGGGAGTGGAAGCAAAATTTTATTAGAGTTTCAAGGAAAACCCCCAGTGTGGGCAAGCTGTAAATTCTAGCACCAACTGAGAGGAGGGGAATGGGACGGAGAGGGTGAGAAAAGTCACACTGTTTAGGCCAGTACGGAGGTCAGACACGTGGTGGACAAGCAATGTAAGGAAGAGAGGGGAGTTTTAGAAAAAAGAGTAAGGAAGCCCAAAATGTTGGGGCAGCCCCGAGTGTTAGGAAATACTTAGAAAAGAGGAGGAAGAAAAGGAGAAGGTTTACCTTTCTGAATAATTTAGAAAAGCTGACAGACTTACAAAACTGTATGACTGTGTCCCAGTAAGCTACTAGGTTGGGGCAGGAATCATGGGGGAGGAGAAGTACATTATCCCATGCAAGAAATGATTATTCTACCTATTTATTTAGCATGACCTTGCTTGGTGTGGTCCTTCAGCAGGTGATTGACCCATCCAACTAGAATGGTTAGATGTCCACCCAGGCCAGAGATTCTACTCTAACCCAAATGAGTTTTTTATTATTATTTTTTTTAACAGACCTTTATTGCTATTCTAGCAAGCTCACAATGGAGGAGAGAGTGGATGCAGAGTCACAGAAGCTCATCATTGTTCAGATGACTGGAAGACGTGCCGAGTGTAGCCCACACAAGTCCCCCACAGCCCCACGGACACTGTGTGCTTGTGATCAAAACGGGCTCTCAGGGTAACACATTGTACTCTACCAAGCTGGTAAGTATCACATTGAGTCAATGCGCTTTACTCAACTGTGAAAGCAGGGTGTCCACCACCACCAGCAGACCTAGGCCTGTTGCTCATTGAAACATCGAGACCAACAGCCCAGTGGCTCATGTGCCACAATCTAGGGAGTAAATTTTTGTGCACATTGCTGAATCTAGTGAAACAGGATTGGATTCCATAGCTAAACCATTTCTCAGTTGCATTGCATGCTGAGATGAACTCATTTCCAAAAGTGAAAGCCAAGAGAGTGGGCTGACAAGGGCCGCAAGGCTTCCAGGTGTAGGAAGTGACACTAATGCTTCTATGAACAGAATTCGAGATCTAGAAAAAGGAACATGGAGAAAGCGTTCCATTATTAAAGCTCTTAAGTGACTAGGCTATGAATGTATGGCTCTGGGCAACTTTACAAACCTGCATAAAGTGGCCAACATGAGAAAGAGGAGAAATCGATGAAGCATTCTGTGACTATCATTCCAATAAGAAGGGATGTTGACTCTGACTATGAGATAGAGTGTGCCTACAATAACTGGGGTAACAATTTTGGCAAGTGATAACCATTAGAAAACACCCATTTGGGTGTCAGTCAATAGCAGCAAGTTGATCCAGAAAAGAGAGACTAAGTAACCCAGGAAGTTATGGGGTCACTTTATTCCAGGGACCCCTCCTCCCACTGCCGCTGGCGTCATCTGGTTTCTCCCTCTCTTTGGCGAAGCAGAGAGATGAGTATTCAAACTTTCAAACTTTGTTTCAGAGTCTGAAGAAAATGGCACTTGGGAGGCAGAGGCAGGAGGATCTCTGAATTCAAGGCCAACCTGGTCTACATAGAGAGTTCCAGGCCAGCCAGGGCTACATAGAGAGACCCTGTTTCAAATAAATCTGAAAAATAAAAATAAGGAGAGGAGGGGCTTCGAAAGCTCACAGAAGGGGGTCATAGGACAGCCAAAAATATACCCAAGCACAAAGAAGAAAGGTGAGCGAGCTCAGTGCCACTTGTGGCTTCTCCCACAGGATGGATCAGAAGTGGGACTTCCTCCATCTCAGAGGGCTGTGGTCTGCGGCTGTCTTGAGAGGGAACCTAAAACCAAGCTAGCTGAGGGAGTGAGCCCAGCATGTGAGAGCCCCAGGGTACAAGACTGACTTAGAAGGCTCAGGAGAGAACTATGCAGGGCAAGGTGGTGCTGCCTTCGCGGCAGGGAGCAGACTACATTAACTAACTATCGCTGGAGTTTTGTGCCATTGACTCTGATGCCAGTAGGTATCCAAAGCAATCGATGAACAAATCGCAATATGCAGAGCTTTCATACCACAGTGAACGTAAGGCATGGAAGAGCAAGCATCTTAATTTGCTTTCTGCCATTGTGACAAAACACTGGCCCAAAGCACCTTAGAGAGGAAAAGCTTTCTCTGTAATTGTGGGGTGGGTGATAGACTGAAAGCCGAGTTCATTCTGCGAGACAGGCAAAGAGTCGGTCATCCAGTTCAGAGGAAGTGAGAGTAAAAGCTGTACTGAAGCAAGCAGACAGATCCCTTCTGAAAGGAGAGGTCCCAAATGGGCTCTGGCCCCTTAGTCCTCCTATTTCCCCTGTCCATCCCACCCAGGTATCCAACCTTGGGCAGGCTTTTCTTTCCCACTGTTTTTCTGCCACAACGTTTCCTGGGACGAGGAGCAGCCATCTTGAGAAGCCAGCCCCTGCCAGGCGCACGCCTTCAGTCCTCGGTAGAGGCAGGCAAGATCTCTGGGTTCGAGGTCAGCCTGGCCTACTGTATGAGTTCCAGGACGGGCAGGGCTATACAGAGAAATCCTGTATTGAAAACAAACAAAACAACAACAAAAAAGGAACCAGCCCCTGCTTTTCCTGCCTGCCTGTATCCTACCTCACCCTCATCACAGTCCATCGCTGAGGGAAGCCAAGGCAGTAAGCTGAATGCAGGAATCCAAAGGCAAGGACTAAAGCAGAGGCTAGGGAGGAATGCTTGTTTTCCTAGCTTGCTCAGCTACCTTTTTCATGTGCTATCTGCCCGGGTATGGACCTGGCCACAGTGGACTGGGCCTTTCCACATTGACCAGCAAATTAGGAAAATGCCCTACAGACATACCCTCAGGCCAATCCGATGGACACAGTTCCTCAACTCAGCCCTCTTCCTAGGGTTAATTTGACAAAAACTAACCAGCAAGGTAACATGAGTCTTCCAAAAACTCATGACCTCAGTTCCCAAATTTAAAGGTACTGGGACAAACCAAATGCCAGCTTGACATTCTTCGAATCATGTCTTTACTAGTAAGAGATGTGGATGACAAGAATAGATTAAAAATCATGGCAGAAATTAATGAAAAATAAAAATTAAAATGATGGCAGGTTTGCTAGCCACTATATCCAAAGAAGAAAATACCAAAGTTTATAAGATCAGTGGTTAAATGAGGATTTACAACAGATCCCAGTGAAATCCAGGGCACTATTGGAGAACACTTTGGAAACATACATTCCTGGGAGTTGGAAATTAAAAAAAAAACCCTGAAAAATCTAGAAGAAATGGATAATTTCCAAGGTCCACGTGGCCTATCAAAGATGAGTGTATACCAACAATTTCAGAAGTTCCCTGGGAAGCAGTGTGCTGAAGCCGCTAAAGCAGCAAAGAAATCTGCCAGCGGAAAAAGCCCAGGCCCAGGGAGAGTCACTTTCATCAGGTCTTTGATGAGCAACTAACATCAATGTTCTTCAAACTATTCTAAAAACAGAAGGGAAGGATGCCCCCAGACAGCAATGAGTGAGGACGCACCGACAGAAGAGAACTACAGACCAGTTTCCTGATGAATATGGGTACAAGAAGTCTCAACCAAACGAAAACCAAATTTGAGAATGCACTAAGAAATTCGTACAGCAGGCCAAGTTGGCCTCGTTCTAGATGCAAGGATGGCTCAACATTTGCAGATCAATCAATGTGACAAAACAGTTGAGGACGGAAACCATCTCATCATCTCAATAGATACAGAAAAGGCCTTTGGTAAAAGTTCAACAGCCCTTCGTGATAAAAGCCCCGAAGAAGCTGGGAATAGGCAGAACATATGCCAACATAACCGAGGCTATTATGACAAAATTATAGCCCACATTACACTAAATGGGCAAAGAGAGAATACTCTCCCATCAGGAACAGCAGACTGGGGGGATGGCTCAGTGGTTAAGAGCACTGGCTGGGTTCAATTCCCAGCACCCGCTTGGTAGCTCAAAACCATCTGCCACTCCAGTTCAAGGGTATCAAACTCGCCTCTTCTGGCCTTTGTGAGCACTGCATACATGTGATCCACAGACATGCATGCATGCAAGCTAAACACCCGTAAGCATAAAAATAAAGATTAAAAAAAAATTCTGGAATAAGACAAAGTATCATTGCATTTTGTAAGCACAGCTTCCTTCCCGAGCCCCCAGAGCTGCATGCGCAGCTGTGTGAGACCTCAATAAAGTAAAGGCTGGCTCCACAAAGAGAGCCACTGGGGCTGCTTAGGGCCTCTTCAGGGTCCACCTTCTCGCCGCGGCCTTCTGCGTTCAGTTTTGAGCAAGCAGCTTTATGCTCTCGCTGCCACAGCTAAGAGCTGCTCCTGACACCACGCTTTCCCTGCCATGACAGAGTGTCCCTTCAAACGGTGTGCCCCAACAGTCTCTTCTTCCTTTGCCATGACAGAGTGTCCCTTCAAACGGTGTGCCCCAACAGTCTCTTCTTCCTTTGCCATGACAGAGTGTCCCTTCAAACGGTGTGCCCCAACAGTCTCTTCTTCCTTTAAGTTGCTTTCTGCTGGTCATTTGGTCTCAGTAATTCAGAAAGTAGCTAAGGTGGGTCCTCTCCTGGCTCTGAGTACACAGCCCCAAGTTCTAACTAGAGCAATGAGAGAAACAAAGGAGATAACACATGGGAAAGGGAGATGTGACATTTTCTACTTGTACAGATGACATGATCTTATACTTAAGCGATCTGAATAGAGTCCAGGAGAAAAGTTAGATTGCATAGACACTTTCAACAAAGCAGGATATAGAATCAATGCTAAAAAATCAATAGCTTTTTTTGTACAACAATAATCCATTTACAAAAGAGGAAACCCATTCACAATAGTTAACTTGTTTAAATGGTTAAAAATTAAAGACGAGGGTAAGTGTAACCAAAGATGTGAATGACCTCTTTAATAAAAACTAGAACACTGAGGAAAAATACACTAGAAGATGAAAGACTTCCCCTCCCCCCCAAGCTGATCCTCTGGCAGAGATAGGTACACTGAAAGTGGCCTACACAGTCAATGCAACTTCCACCAATATTCTAGCATTCTTTAGAGCTTGAAAACAACGAAAAGAACCCTAAAAAACAAAAAACATCGCCCTAAAATGATATGGAAGTGCGAAGACCCTGAGTAGCAGAAGTCATCTGAGGTGGTAAGAGCATTGCTGAGGCCAATAGCAAACTCCAAACTCTCCCACATTTGAGGATTAATGACCAACATTTTGTAGGAATGAGGGAATTTATTTTAATTTATTTAGGGTCCCCCAAGGTCCTTAGATCACTTTACCTTCCAGAAAGGCCACTGCCCTGTGTTGTTGTCACCACCAAAGCCCACCAAGCCCAGAACCAGAGTGTGACGGGGCTGCTCAACTGTTCAACCATTGACTATCGATAAGAAAATAAATGCAGTGGCTCTACCATGGGGATGAGCAGCACAATGGGCTGGGATTTGGGTATTCCTTCAAGTCCTCTGCTACACCAGAGGGAACTCAAAGCACACCTTTGCCACCAAGCGTGTGCACAGGACCATTCTTAAGGAGAGGACTGCCCACAGCAGGGGTGACATTTTAAAATAAAGAAGACATTTCCCAGCTTTTAATGACAACCTGGAAGCCCTCCCAAGTGGCAGTAATATACTGCAAAGGACACCAAAAAGGGACTGAGCCTGTCAGCAAAGGAAACCAGGTAGGCCCTCAGTCAGCCAAGGAGGCCAACAAGTCAAACTCCTTTACAAGCCTGGAACTAGCTTCCAAGGTCTCATCGGCACCAGAATTGCCCCTTTCTCCACAGTATACCAGGGAAGAAGACCAACGGGCCATGGATGAAGATGGGATTAAAGTAAAAGGGGTCTTTTTTTCTAACATGGTGGTAACCTATGCCATAAAATGACACAGCTTGAAAGACTGCTATGGAAAACCTTTTAAGTCATATTATTTTGTACCTAAGTCCTCCTTCCTCACTCCACATGCCCAGATCAGTGCTAGATGTGGGGCGTGTACACAAAACAACACCAGCCAAGGGCCTGCGCCTGATCCTGGGGTTCAGGATCAGCAACAGGAGCAGCTCCTCTCAAATACACAGAGATCGACTTCAGTGATGCCAACCAAGCCTTGTAGAGGCTACAGAGAAATGCCTGTTGGTGTTAGTTTGACCCTATTTGGAATGGGCTGAAGCCTTTCCCACATGCCCCAAAAGAGTATAGGAGTTGGCCTAGGCTTTACAGGGAGAGAGAGAGAGAGAGAGAGAGACAGAGAGAGAGAGAGAGAGACAGAGAGAGACAGAGACAGAGAATTCCATGATAAGACTGCACCTCACCATCGGGTCTGACATTGGACTGGTATTTGTGTCAGCAATAGTTCATATTCTGACCAAGACTTTGGAGGTAAACTTAGCTCCATGTTGTTTATAGGTACCAAAGTTCAGGGATAGCTGAGCATGAGAACTAGACCCTCAAGGCTATTTCAGCTAAGCTTTCCCAGTTGCCTTGGGTTATGTATGTCACGCCAAGCCCTGTTCTGGACTTCATGTACTCTGAGACCCTTAGGTTATTCTTCTTTTGTGATCCAATAGCAGAGACCTTCCTTGGTAATGGAGAATTGAAAAGAGACCCCTGGCAGGTAGCTGGCATGGAGAGGTCCTCACACCTTCAGGCTCTAGGAAAAACCCTCTACCACATCCCCTTGGAGACCCTAGAAAGGTCCCTGATTCTCTTAGGAAATTGGGCACATGCCCACCAATGAGAAAACAGTCTGGGAAAAAAATGGAAAAAAGAGCCCCCTCCAATCAATGTGGAAAGGTCCTCACATGGTGATTCTGGTTATGCCCCCTGCTGTAAAAGTGGTGGGCACCACTCCATGGATCCAACCCACCTGGGTAAAAGAGGCGGTGCCCTAGGATAGCAGGAGTCTCGGGCTACGAGCCTCCACCCTGACCAGCCTCTCGGGTCATGTTTTAGAAGCAATGGAGCCCTTCTAAGGCCTTCAGCTTTGCTTTGGCCAACACTAGAGATTGACCAACTACATATGGTCAAAAGTTGGGGAATTTCTTTACTCTCACTCTAGTTGCAAGCCTGAAAGTCACCTGAAAGTCAGCCATGACAGAAGCCTGAGGGTTTCAAAGAGGGAAGCCTGGGAATTAGGGCTGTGATGCCCTCGTGCTTTATTGGGACTTCTGGTAATATTAGCTTTCCCAGCTGCGACAATTCCCAGACACAAAAGTTTGTCCGAACCTTATTTTTACATTATAAATTTGGTAAGTCTATTAAAGGAGGATTACTTGTTTTTCTTTACTTTTAAAAAATATTTATGTATATGAGTGCTTTGTCTGCATGTATGCCTGCACACCAGAAGAAGGCATGGGATCCTATTATAGATGGTTGTGAGACACCATGTGGTGGTGGGAATTGAACTCAGGATCGTTGTAAGGGCAGCCAGTGCTCTTAACTGCTGAACCATCTCTCCAATTCCATTTTTTTTTAAAAAAATACTAACCTATGTCTTGTTAAACTCTTTGGTACTAGGTCACACCCCTTACCCACCTTGTGCTTGCCATGCATACCATCTCTCCTTCTGAGACAATGATCTTGATATGTGAATCCCAGCAAGGCCTACCTACGGTCCTCACAAGAGATAGAACTCCATTACAGGGCCACAGCCAGAGTATCTGCTCTGCTGCTATCCCACCGAAGGAGCCAGTTCGTGCCCCTAAACCAGTTCCTCCTGATGAGCTTGCTTCCATCCCTAATCCTAAATCAGATTGCCACCGTGCCCCTGTACCTCTCCCTACCCCCACATGCCAAACAGATGTTATGAGGGTTTCTCCCAATGAAAATGTGGAAGTGTACTGGATGGGAGAGATAAAAACACAGCATTGGGATTTTCCCGAGCAGACCTACCCTTACACTTCAGGCCCCAGCTGTTGAAAGAGTAACCCAAACAACTCATCCTCACCCTGACTCAAACCAAACCAGGCTAGTGACCTCGATCCTCTCTCTTTACCAGACCCCAAGCACAGTGTCCTACCTCCTCAGCAAAACTAGCCCCCGCCCAAGAAAAGACAGCTTTGTTTTTAGAAACGCCTGTCACCAATACCACTGACAAATGCAATTGGGGTGGGATCGCTGACAGATCCCTCTGTTAAAGCCTGTCAAAACTGTCTTGAAGGACTCCTACATGGGTTACAACTAAAAAGGCAACAACTGATCATGACCAATGCGACCAAACCCATGACCCCATGACAATCAAAGCCTTGTACATTCGACCTACACAAATAGCTTTTGTGTGTGTATGTGTGTTTTGCTTTTTTGTTTTTTTCCTCATCAAGGACTCTTTTGTATATGGAATAGATGCTTATGTTTACCTAATCACTGGACAGGTACCTACCCCTTGGCTTTCTCACTCTTTAGATGGACATATTCCCCAATAACCAAACCTTAGCCTTTTCCCTGGTCGCACACACCTGACCAAAAAGAGACATCCAATTCATACCATTATTGGTTGGATTAGGGACTATGGCTGGAATAGGAGGCATTGCTTCATAAGTCACCTTTAATCAACAATTGTCCAGGCATATGCCAGATGATATAGGTTCCCTGGCTACAGTAATATACAAAACAGAGGGAGGACTGAACCTGCTAGCTGCTGGGAAAGGAGCCATCTGTCTTTTTTTTAAAGATTCATTTATTTATTATATATACAATATTCCTTCCATGTGTGCCTGCAGGCCAGAAGAGGGCACCAGATCTCATTATAGATGGTTGTGAGCCACCATGGGGTTGCTGGGAATTGAACTCAGGACCTCTTAACCACTGAGCCATCTCTCCAGCCCCCACCTGTCTTTTCTTAAGTGAAGAGTGCTGCCTCTATGTGTGCAAGCCAGGGGGAGTCAAGGCTGCGATCCAGTGGAGAGGAGGACAGATTACAAAGAACGGATAAGAACTAGCTGCTTCCTGGAGTTCTCAGAGCAACAGCTAGAGCTGGGCATCCCGACTCCTCCCACTAAATGGATCTCTCCGCATGCTATCTGTCTAGCTTCTTCCAGCACTCCTGTTTGGTTCCTGCATCCGGGACATGCCATCAAGCTTCAGTTGTTAGTTTATCAGCCCTTGGGCCAAGAGGACTTAGGAACTGACACCTTATGAAGGTATAAGGACATCAGAAGAGGATTACAATGAGTAAAAAGTTTTCTCCACTTACAGCTCTGAATAACGCCCCTTGAACTCTGTTTCTATGATCCTGCTGGCCTCCTACACCAGCTAAAAACCCTCTTTGGCTTGAGAAGCAGACACTTGCCAGGCAGCAGCTCTAACCTTATTACCTGCATTTCTGTCAGCATGCTCTCCACAGAGTAAGTCCTGCTCACAGTACACAGTCACATAGGCTAAAATTCAAACCCACCAGAAATAGAGAAGCTCAAAAATGATGCTGGAGAGCCTCTTAATGACATAAGAGGAATTACGGGTGGACCTGAGTCCAGCTTCTCAAGACTGTTAGCTCAGCTGACCCTGCTGGTGAAAGCTGAGTTCTCCAACTGTCTAAGCGGTGGGGCTTGTTTCTTGCTAGGCTGATTTCTTCAACACCTTCATTAATTAAATGTCCCAGACATCTTATTTGTTTTTCAACAAATTGCAGTTTGGTTTTGGAGGCCATCAGCCTCCTTTCCCATGGTAGTTTAGGACAGTGGTTCTCAGCATGTGGGTCATGACCCCTTTGGGGGTAAAAAGACCCTTTTACAGGGGTCACTTAAGACTATTGGGAAACACAGATATTTACATTATGACTTATAACAGTAGCAAAATTACAGTTATTAAACAACAATGAAAATAATTTTATGGTGTGTGTGGTGGTGGTGGTGGGGTCCAAAGCAATATGAGGAACTGTATTAAAGGGCTTCACCATTAGGAAGGTTGAGAACCACTAGTTTAGGAGATCAGTAATCTACAAGACACTAGATCTATTTTTTGGAGCAGTTGGAAGGCCATCTATGATAACTGGACTGTTCCTACAGGTTGGAAAATCTCGTACAACTTTCTCTAAGATTTGGCCAAATAGAGTGGGAACTTTGACAAAGTCCTGTGGCAACACGAAGCAGCAATGTTGCTGTTTTGTCTTATTTCTGGGATTTTCCCTTTCAAAGAAAAAGAGATCTCTCCTCTCAGACTCTGGCAGGCATACCTGGGGTTGCCTCCTGTAGATCCGCTACACTAAACAAGAAGTTTGTGGGCACAGAGAATGTTCCTTAATTGGGCACAAGTGGGTCAAGGTCAAGGACTCTGACAGTTTGATTAATCTCACACTAGCTGATATTATCCATCCCTCTCTCTGCCTGTGAGCACAAGGAGACACACAAGAGGCTCCGTTCTCCAGGCCCCCACCTTCCTTAGGGATTATGTGATCTCTTTCTCTTTCCTTTCAAGCCAACCCCCACCTCACAGGCAAGTGCTGCTCTAGGCACTTAGTTCTTGCCTCAGGGCCAAATAGGAGCCGCTGGTCAGTGGTTCTCACCTCCTAATCTAATCTTGTCAAGAAACCACACCTTGTGATTTCTCCCCTTTTATCCCAGACTCCCAGACACTGTCAATTTTCCCTGGAAGGCTTCGCTCCCTCCTCCCCTCCCCCCACACCAGGTGGGTAGGAGAGAACAGTGTACAGCTCTGGAGTCCACCAGAAAGTAAATTCCTGTCCGTCTGGTCCCGCCCTCAAATTTACCTGTTTCCCCCTCACCCATGGTATGGCTTCCCCAGGACAGGCCCCATGCCAGGGAGTGGGTGAAGCTGCTACTTCTATGGCTGGCCTAACCTGGGCCATCCATGCCCTAGGATGCCAGGCAGTGGAAATTGCACCCCCTTGCCCATGGCTGGCCTGTGCCACCTCTCAGTGGTACTAGCTTAAAAAAAAACAAAACAACAAACCCCAGACCCCAATCCTCATCGAAAGTCATAAAGATTATATGTCTTCCTCCTTTTTCTCTTCTAGACATTCTCTCTAACGGTCTCTCACTTTCCCATCCACTGATGTCTTAGAAGTCCTTATAGCCTTTCTACCCCTCAGATGGGGGGTTTAGGGCCATCCCCCATCTCTCAGAGGAATCATAGTCTAGTTTCCTTTTGACTGCCTCTTCTTCTTCTTCTTTTTTTTTTTTTTTTTTTTTTGGTTTTTCGAGACAGGGTTTCTCTGCAGCTTTGGAGCCAGTCCTGGAACTAGCTCTGTAGTCCATGCTGGCCTCTGCCTCCCAAGTGCTGGGATTAAAGGCGTGCGCCACCACCACCCAGCTTTGACTGCCTCTTCTGCCACCACAGAGACCACAATCTTTTGTTCCTCTTTACAAATCCTTTCTGAGCTCTCTCAGTGGGCTTTTGTGTCACGCATCTGTCTTTGGAAATGTTTGTCTTCAGGCCAAGGTGGACCTTGAGGAGGCCTTGGTATGATGGCCCTTCTGGATCTAGTTGAGAACATTTTCTCATTTGTCTCCCTAGGCCTTTGTAGAAAGTTCGATGGACTTTCCTCTAGCATCTGAGAAATATTTTGTGACTTAGTGTAAATTCCCTAGTGCCCCAAAAAATTCACATGGAGAGCTTTTGCATCTGAGTTCTGTCCTTGGGATTGTTTTAATCCCATTTAAGATCTCTATTTGGAAATTTTTGCTATGCCTCTGGAGCTCCTCTGAGATGAGGGTATTGTCTTCCCCAGATAACCAAAGCTGTTCTTCTCATCATTCTTCCTTCTCCCCTGGGAAAGAATGGTCAAAACGGACACCATCTCAGCCCTCATGTAAAAACTAGGACCCAGAAATCATCCCAGTTATTCTGTAGATCCAGAGGATCTTCCTAAGGGGGCTTGGTGTCCTTCTTGAAGGTCCTAACTTCAGTGTTAATGCACGGAGTGTTTACAAATCCACAGAAACAACCCTGGTGGGAATGAGTCTGAGCTCTTTAGAGGGAAGGGGAAGTGCTCCTATTTCTTTCTTGAACTGCTCAAATTCCTTCCTGAGGCCAGAGGAGGGTTTGGGAGGGGCTGTTGGTTCCTTGTGATCTGACCCCCAGCTCCTGCTCCTAGGCCTCCTTGCCCTCCTTTTTGAGGAACACAATGAGGTACAAACAAGATGGGGGACCCTGGGACTTTTTATCTGAATCTCCCCTCTTTTTAAGGAGAACATGGATGAGAGATAATTCTTTTGGCCAACCAAGGGCTTAATTTAATTTTACTCTGGGAGGATAGGACTTTTGTCAACATGAAGCTGACATAGTCAATCCTTAACTGATTCTGCAAAGGCAGAAGTCTTGGGGCAGGGTTCTTTTGGCTGAATGAAACAATATTTAGTCATTTTCTATTTTTCTCTTCTCTTGGCTTAGGAGTCCTCCTCTTAAAAAGCTCAGTACATCTCTGTAGTGGACTGTCAAGGAGACATCAGAGGGAAGAATCCTTATTTCCCCCTCTGATTCCTTAGTCCTAGAATTTTGATTTTGGCTGGTCTAAGTTTCCCTTCATACTCCACCCCTACACACTGCAGTTTCCTCCAACTCCCACCCCGCAAGGATTTTCCTGTCTGTGTAGGGCCCCTCTTCGGGAGAACCGTGAGTCTGTGTCAGAGAGTGGTGCCTCTATCCTCCCTGGAGTTACTTAGTCTCTTTTAGTGGAGGTTTCTTGGGCTCTCTCTGGACAGTCACACATTTTCAACCCCCCAATTGTCAACTACCAAGGCAGTACTTAATATTCTAAGTTTTCTGCCTTGGTTCATGTACGAAGTTGTCTGGTTGCTCTGGAGACCCCCCCCCCTTTCTTCTGGAGACCTTCCTGAGTCCCCTGCCATTCATTTTCTTCTCAGAATTGTTCTGGGTCTTTTCTGGATGGTTGGGGACAGACCAAAGTCAGGCAATGCTGCCGCCCAAGCATGCAACAGGGGTTGAAGGATTGTTTCCCCAAATACAGAAATCCCAGAGAGCACCCAATTTATGAAGGATGGTGACCCACAGTTCATAATAATGAATTCAAGAGACTCCATGTCGCAAAAAGGAGGTAGTTTTAGTTTCAATAGAATTGAGTGCCAGCCTAAAAAAAAACCCAAAAACATAAGCGGGGGTGGGGTGGGTGAACTGATGGAGGACAGAGAGTGGTTTGACAGAGAATGGTTTTTATAACCCTGAAGTTTCCTTCCTCATCTTCCTCATTGGCTGAGAAATGGGGTGGTGGTAAAAATCTTACATATCAACCGCCTCACACATTTTTCTCAACAAAGTTCATGAGTGTGTTTATCTGCATATTTTAGAGCTTCTGGAAGGCATGAATTTGATCAGTTTGTAAGCCCTTGGGCAAGCTTGGCTCTTAATAATATTCTGCTCTGAACTTTTCCTTTGGGTAGTGGCCAGCTAGACTAGCAGACCCCAGCAGTGTTTCCTGTTCACCCACAGCTGTACTTCAAGGCACCTTTGTCTTGAAGATGAACCATTATATCTTATCTCTTACACACAGAATCATAGCAACCAAAACAACATGGCACTGGCACAAAACCAGGCACGCAGACCAATGGAATAGAATAGAGCCAGCCATCTACTCTTTGATCAAAGTGTGAAAAATAGACACTTGGGAGGGGAGAGTCTCTTTAGAAAATGGTGCTGGTAACCTTGGGTACTCACCTGTAAAAGAATAAAACCAGACCCGCAGCTCTCATTTTATACAGAAAACAAAGATGGATCCGGAGAGGGTCTCCTGTGAGACACTGTAGAGTCATGACGCGGCAAGAGTGTGGCAGAGCAGGGTGACGAAAGAGATCAGATACTTTTCAACATGCTCTTCCGAGAACTAATCTAGTCTGAGACTAATTTTGAGACTAAAGCTGTCTCACAAGGCAGAGATCAGTTCCTCATAAGGGTCCCAGTGGTAAGAAGAAACCAGGCGTTTTGTGGGTTCTTAGTCTCACTGATAAAGTAATTTTAAAGTGGACTCAGAAGGAAACTTGATGGCCATTTCACTAGAGCTTGAGAGAAAACTGACAAGGCAGTCAAGTCGCAAATCATGGCAGCTTTGGGAAGAGGGAGCTAGGGAAGAGGCCACACTTTCTGTTAGGCGGAGCAATGGAGGGGCTGCAAGCATCGCAGAGAGGGAGTCTTCAGAGAAAACTGTAAGGGAAATCATAAAGAAGCCAGAAGGAAGACATCAGGAAGTAGGGAGAGGGAGGCCCTCAGGAAAGAGATGGAAAGGAAGCACCGGGGGGAGGAACAGAACAGAAAAAGGATACAGTAGAACAAGCACCAGAAAGAAGAAGATGATGAAAGCAAAGCTTTTATCCCTCAGAAAAGAAGAAGACTGGACCCTCTGCCCTCGAGGATGATCTCCACTGACAGGCCCATTTGGACACAAGAGTATGCACTATTTAAATCTTTGAGGTAGGTCAGGATGTTCTGTTTTCACCTAGGCCAGAGGTAGAACTCACATTCTACCATTATGACCAGGAGGAAGTAACCTCCCCTCAGTGGGCCTTAACAAAGCCCTAGTCCCCCCCCCCCAACACCTTTCCATACTGTAAGTGAAAGGTGGGATCCCAAAACAGACAGGCCCACCCTCAAGGGCTTCCAAGCCTGCTAATGTCTGTCTGTCTGCCCAAACCCACCTCTCTCATTACCACTACATTGGCAATTACATCTCAACATGAGTTTCACTGAAAAGAAACAATAGCCAATGGATAAACAAAATGTAAGTTTTTTGGTGGCAACATTGTTTGGCAATAAAAACTAACGATTTAAACTAGAAGGTTTAAAATCATGTGACCATGCCCCCAGTTATCTCATTTCTGGTTATTTATCTTGAAGAGATATCTGAGCACCTATGTTCATGCCAGGACTATTCACAGTAGCCAAGAGGTGGAAGCATGCCAGGGTCCGCAGACAGGGTGGGTAAGCTATGGTGTGACACACACCCGCAAGGCATCCTTTCCTATGTCTTCTTGAACTCAATAGTTGAGGGAGTTCATAGTTTTGCCTGGGCAGCTGCAATTGTATCTACCCCTTTTTAAATTTTACATATTGTACAAAAAAACACCCCATTCTCATAAAATCTATTGTTTTCCTACTTGGGGAGCTGAGCTTCTCACTATGGTATGAAAAATGCTTAATTATGTAAATGTTCTAGGGCTTTTGAAAAGTGTAATATTTTCTGACAAAGTGCAATACACATAAATTCCTTAATCACTCTTGAAATCTTTACATTTAAAGGCTGATAAGATATTTCAGGTTTGGAGGGTGATGCATTCCCTCACAGGTCTTTAGAAGCCATGACAGTTCCACCTGTCAATCCCCTCAACACACTCATTTACCTGCTTTGCATTCTAGCTGTTTTTATCTGCCCTATATGTAATAGATAAGTTCATTTTAAAATGAATTGGTTTCAGCGACTGAGAATAATCTTCTGTAATTTTAACAAAAAACAAAAACACCAAACATTGGATGAAACAATTTCAAGTTCTTTTGTAAAGGAAAAGCACTTTTGGGCAGCTCTTTTCAATTCACACGACATAAAACTCCTTTAAAAAAAGATAATGTAACTTGCAGGTAAGCCAAACAAGAGTTTGTGTGGGGCATAGTCACTATCATGGTTGTAGCAGGGCAGTGTTTTATAGAATATCATGTAGCTGTCAGCTAAAGAGCCATACATCCAAACAAGCTGACATCTGAAATGGGAAGAAGAACACAGCAGGCTGTGTGTGGAGGGTCAGAAAACAAAGGAGAGGCTCTCTGCCGTAACTATTCCGGCACAGACAGAGGGCAAATGTAACATTTTTATCTTCTACTCTGAATTCTTGTTGGTATCCTAATATTTACATGGGACTCCATGGACATTTGTTATCTTTAATATCCACCACCTCCTAAGGTGTCCTGTGTCCCCCTGGTCCTCACGGAGCAGAGGTGGCAGCTCTGGAAAACAGGTGCTTCCATTTCCTGCTCTTCTGGTATGCTCTCAGCATCTTGTACAGAAAAGCATGGCGGATGCACACTCCTTCCCCCACTGTCTTTGGCATCTCCAAATCTCTTCCCTGATGGCCGAATAGAGCACCGCTAAGGTTTGCCCTACATTTTCCTGCCATAGAATGTATTCACTCTCATGCATTCCCCTAAATTTTGGGGTCTTAAGTGATGCCAGGTGATGATCCCAAAGTTACCTTGAAGGTTTGCAAGATAGATGAATCTGTGATGTATTATTTTTTAAAATGGTAGAGAAATCATTGACTCAGCCCAGTGTGACTGCATTTCTGAGGCTCCTGCTTTCCTCTCCCTCAAGTTCAGGGGTACGATGCTCACAGACCAAGACCAAAGCTCAAGTACAAGATCAGGGGATGCTTTTATAGCCCCAGAGATTTCCACGAGACCCCTGTGTCTCCAGTGGCAGGCACCCCCCAGCCTATCACAGATAATGCAGGTCTAAAAACACAGGCAAGGTTTGTTCTTACTTGGACACTGACAACATAGCTTGCTGTGGGAAGGGCACAGGCCTGCAGAACGGCCAGCCTTGGCCTCTGCTCCTAGAGCTAGGGCAGGGAAAGTTGCAAAAAAGAAAGTCTGCTCCACCAGCCTTTCTTGGATCAGGGCCCTCCCTCTTGCACCATGGAGCTTTCTGAGTAAAGGGGACACTATCACAGGAAGCAACAGTGGATCCAGAGGCCTTGTGCCCAAAGCACTTTTCTCTCTCACTTCTCTTTCATTTGGGGTCTAGGTGGGATTTAGCCATTCCCTTAGATAACTGGATTGGTTTATGGCTGTTGAGGGGCTCCAGACTCCAGAAGAAAACCACGAGCTCAAGCCCTGATTTTACCAGTGAGGTCACCAAAGGTCAAGGGGGTGAAGGGGCCTTCTCAGAGTCAAGCAGTTGATTAGAGTTCAGCAATAGCCAACGCGCTGTGTCTGCCTTGTACGTGTGCACAGTGAACTTCACAACAGTGGGCCATGTCTCAGGTTCTCAGTGTCAACACAATCTCGCACATTCTATCCCACAAATAGAAGACACTGGAGACCTTTATGAAATCTTATACTCATTCTAGGGCAATGATGAGCTCTCTGCTGATGAAATCAGAGGTTTAGCTCTCAAGTTCTAGTGCTAAACCTTTTCAGATCTTGGATTTTTGTTGGCTATCTGAAGAAAACAATCTCCTCAGAAATAATCTCCCCAGACAACTCCTACATACATCTGTTTGCATATACAACCCAGTGGTATTTACACAGTAGATACTGTGGCTTCATAGCCCCAGATCTAAAGGAAACTGGCAACCAAGCTGCTGGTCTCAGCTGGACCATAAAAACCTTTCCTCCATGTTTGGAGAGGATAGCCTCTAGCCCAGGTGCTGGGGCTCTAGCTAAGAAACCGGAAGTGGTGTGACCTCACCCCATCTGTTAGAAAGCCAGCAGCATTGCCCCCTTTCCTAAGTACTTCACCCTTGTAGTGCAAATATGTCCCAGAGCCATTCAGCGAGACAGAGAACCACGTCTGGGAGGGGGCTATCTTCCCCAAGGAGATTCTGGGTTCTTCAAGGTGCCTGAGATCCGCTGCTCCACCATTTAAATCAAAGATTTTAACAGTCACTAGGCCACTGCAATGGGTTGGCTGTGCTTAACGTGACAGCCTTCAGAAGGATTTGCTCGCAGGCTGTTTCCTTAATGAGCAGCAGCCTTGTGACTTATAGCAAGATGCAGCCTTCCTGCTCCCTCTCTACCCGCATCTCTTTTCCCTGCTTCATTTTCCTTCATAGCCCCTACCACCATCTACCCCAGATAGGCAAACCTTCCCTCTCCAGGGTCAGGCAACAAATATTTCATGTTTCATGAGCCAGAGGGGTCCTTAGTCCACTGCTCAGAATTCCTAAACAACCCAACGATGAAGATGCATGTGTAGGACTGTCTGTCAATAAAACTTTACAGAGACACTGAAAAAAGAAGTAGAAGCATCAGTATTGGCAGCAGGGATGTTAGCATCAGACACGCACCGTAGGCAAGGAGCACAGGTGCAAGTCAGACCCTTAGGCCAGAAGGACCAAGGAGCTGCATACCCTTCCTCCTTGGAATGCTTTAGTCTGAGAGACTGCACAGTTAGCAAGCTATTCCAAGCTTGCCCGTGAGGAACCAAACAGAAGATCAAAATGTTTAGGAGACCGTTTCGCTCTTCCAGCAAAGTGGCAAAACCTGAAGGAAAAGAGACCTTTGTCCTAAGCCCAACCCTTTATCACCCAGTCCATATGCAGTTTGAGCTGTGCCCTGTTGTGACCACAGTAATGGAAAGCTAACCTTTTGGGCTTTTGGGGGTGGACTTCTTTGAGGTCCTTAGGAAAACTTCTTTAAGAGCAAAAATCAAGAAGACTATGAGACAAAAACAAAACGACATCCTAGGCCTGTCATTATCTTTTGGGCTCTTAGAGACCTTGGGGCGGTGCCAAAGACATGTTGGTTACCACAGGTTAAGTAAACGCTCATCATCTTCAGGTACCTCTGGGGTGAGTCAGCAAAGAGGGCTTATATTCACACTGGGAAGTGCATGGCTCTGAAGTTGTTCCCAGTCGTATCATGCAATCATTAGAATGCCTCTGCTTTGGCACCAAGAAAAATTTCAAAAGAGAGGGGAAAAAAAGGAATCTTTTTATTGGATTCCAAAGGACCAAGGAGAGGTGGTTTTCAAAGTTTTAAAGAGACGGAACTTGTACCCAGACCTTAGTGGGTAGTGCTAGCTGGGGAGTTGAGAGAGCAAGCAAACAGACACTTAACTCATTGTAGAGGGACAGTGGGACAACACAGAGAATCCATGGATAAAGCAGAGACTTCAAATGTGATCCCAATGACTCTTTCCTGAGTTTTTCTAACCAAACCCAAGCAGGTCACACTACCAATAACCATGACTTGCCACATGTATGCCAGCTTGGAGAGACAGCTGAGTGTAGCCATGGATGAACAACAACAGATTCCAGAATGTCAGCTTTTAGGACAAACCTTTTTTTTTTTTCCCCCAGACAACAGCTGAGAGTGTTTTCTTCTCAGGAAGAAGTGAGGAAAAGCAAAACACTGCAGAGGAAACATGAATGCAGCTCATGATGGTGAGCTAAGGGATCTAGAGAACCAGATAAACCAACAAGTTTCTTTATTTCATAAAGAAGAGCACAAACACCAAGCAGTGGAGCAGCACACCTTTAATCCCAGCACTCAGTAGGCAGACAGTGGATCTCTGTGAGTTCCATGTCAGTCTGTCTGCAAAGCAAGTTCCAGAACAGCCAGAGCTACATGGAGAACCCCATCTTGAAAAACCAAAACCCCAAACTCACCAAAACCCCCAAACCCCAAATCCACCTCCCCCACAAATGAGCACAAGCAATCCATGAGTCTGGGCCCCATGTTAACTGCAAGTCCTCTCCTTGTACCAAAGCAGAAAGGATGAGGACCCTAAGGATGCAGCCACAGTCATGGATTTGAGAAATGCAGTCATTTTTCATTTGCCCTAGACAGGGTCATTGTCAGCCACCTGTATACTTTAGGCCAGGATTCTAATCGCCATACTTCCCCCTGGGCAGGATGTAGGAGAGGTTGGGGAGGCTCAAGGAATGAGAGGTGTGTTTCACTGAAGTTATCTTGTCCCTTCCCTAAGAGGGGGTGAGGGGCAGTTTTGGTAACAGAGTGTGAGACTAACTCAAAGGCTCTGGGCACCAGAGAGAGGGATGTGCAGAATGAAATAGAATCAAAATGGGAAGAGGCTGGGCAGAGATCGTGGAACCTCCTGAGCAGTAGAGCAGTAGAGGGTGGGCTTCGAGATATTCCAACAAATCTAGGGGTGCCTTTTCAAAGACCATGGCCAAACCTTGCTGGATGGGAATCCTTTGTTGTATTTATTAGTTCAGTGATGTCAAAAGACAAAACATAACCTCCCTAGATAATGAAGAGAAAGCTGTAGACCCAGGCCATGACCGCATCCTGTGAGAGTGGCTCAGAGATCTGTGTGTGTGTGTGTGTGTGTGTGTGTGTGTGTGTGTGTGGTGGGGGGAGGGGGGTTTGCCATAGTCCACACTTAACAAGTTCTCTGGCCTAAAATAAAAATGACAACTTGAGACTGGCTTTGAGAGACCACTGCATGAATCAAAAGGTTGGTGTACAGGGAGCAGAACCCGTGCCCATGTCTTGTATTTCCTCACACAACCTGGAGCAAGTTGTGGGATGAAGTGTTTGTTTTTTATTTATTTGGTGGGGAGTGGCATTCTAGGCACAGCAGAGAAACCCTCTGCAGTGAACAGTAGCTGGTTCCAAAAGCAGAACCGGGTGAAGGTACAGGAGGCCCACATTCGTGAGTCATGGGTTGCCGAAACGGTGTCACCTCTCTGTCCCCTAAAAGAGGGAACTGGGAGGTGTGTGGAAGACCCCCCCCACCACAGAGAATCTGAATTTCTTATTTAGCTTTGTGAAATCAAGGTGATTCCTGGGGGCAGGGCCTGGAGCTAGTTCTGTGGTGGGTGCTATTTTCTGAAGGCCTTTTTTTCATCCTTAAAGTCTTCATTATTTTTTTCTTTTTTGCTAGAGCCACCTATGGTATTAACCATGAGGCATCAATTTTTTTTTCTTTTAAGTTTTCATTTGTCCATGAACTCTAGTCTTGGAATAACCAGGCTGGCTCTCAGTATGGCCAGCTGACTTCTGAAATTATACTAAGAGTCAGGGGAACAGGGGACATTTGAAAATTTCTCTCAATCGTCCATCTTGGCATTTTTTCACCTTTCCTGTAGCTAATGGATTTTCTGTGCAGAGGATAGGTCTAAGACTGTCTTCTAGTGCAAGGGAGTCCTTCAGATCTGAGCAGTGTCGCCTAAACACTAACAAGGTCTTTCATTTTGAGAATTCTTCCCTCCCCCACTTGCTGCCACAAACAATTCTTTATCTTCATCTTGTTTCCAAATGCCACCCTAAAAATCCCCTTTCTTTGCTTGTCTCCTTTTTCTACAACACTGCCTTGTGAGCAGATGCTGTTTGATGGGTCATTTCCTCTTTACAGGCACTAGGAGGTGCTACAGAGGCTCAGATAAGGGGCTTAGGGAAGAAGAAGCCCCAAGAAGCTATTTGCCCACCTATAAGAAGAAATCCATTTTGCCCTCCCCTGCATCTCCCCAGCCAGGGACCCATCTGTTCAAGCTGTGTTGGGGAACTCAATACAAGCTAAGGGAGTGCTGACACCTCCAAGTCTAGCCACAGGAACAGGTGACATCAAGAGACAGCCCTGGGGAAATGTTACTGGTTCGGTGGTCTGGATGTAATTGGTTACTGCCTAGTCCCTGACTGTGCATTGTGTGTAAGTCAAAACGGATAAAACAGAAAACTTTACCCTTTCAGAAGCCTGAACCTTTTCAACAGCCCCTGCACACAGTTCCCATCCAATACATGAAATAGCCTGGGATTCTCCAAGGGCCTCATGACAGGTCTCCTCACATGAGAGGAAGCTGGGAAACTGTTTATCCCTACCACAAGCTTGACTCTAACAGAACACTTCTATCCCTATGCCAGAACCCCAAGAGCAAGGCCCATCGTCCAGGTTCTATGGATATGCTAAAGAGCACCAGAGGCCTGGAAATGACTCCAATTATATACGTATTTTCTTTCTTTCTAAAATATTTTCTACTGCATTATGTTAAAACATTATTTTCTCATTTTTATTTTCTCCTTTTTGGGGAAGTATTTGAGAATCTTATCAATATTGGTCTCCCCCACTGTCCTTCATTTAGGAAAAACTAAAATGACCCAAAGAGAAGGGTTGAGAAGAAAGGCCCAACTTTGTGGTTCACAGAACAGGCAGGGGACAGACTAAGATAGGGAAGTGACAGTTTGAATCCCTGTCCCTTGTTTACCTTTTAAATAAGGGAGTGAAAGCATGAGATGTTTATAATTTGGCATCTTGCTTTACATAGTTCAAAGTGACCCTGGTCTCGGCCAGGGGTGGCAGACATGGCAGTTGACACATGTGTCACTGGACTTAAGAGGCCCTGGAAAGATAAAAATGAGCCACATTTAAAGTACACATAATCACTAGGCCCCCTCCTTCACACACACTCACCTTGAGGTACCCTTCCTCTCACAGCAGCCCAAACCATCCATATTTCGAGTCATCAAGCCCTTCTAGAAACAGAGAAAGTTAGGCTACTATTATGGTCACTGCAGCCTTCCTTGGCAAACAGTTTAGGAGAATAAACAAAAACGAAAAAACCAACTGCTAAATCCATGCTCCCCATTCCCCACCTCCCCGGAAACACTGTCGGTCTGACTGTCTCCCAAAGCGTAACCGGAGGTTGTTTCTAGAGAGGGAGAGCTGGAACACGAAGACTCTGGGCTCAAGACGGAGATCTCAAAGGAGACTGTGGTGGGGCCAGCAGACACACCCAACCCCAGAGAAGTCTAGAGCACGCCCTCCCCCAAGATCAAGTGGCTAGAGATGCCACCAGCTTAAGTCCAGTCTCCCAAAAGAGAAACGGTGATCCTCAATCCCTAACCGTGAGTTGGAGACTTCAAAAGAGATACCAGCTCTTCTCTGAGAAAGGGGTATGTATGGGTCCCCATCAACTTCATGTAACACACTCCAACCCAGGATTCAGATGGCAGGCGAAGTCTGAAACCACAGGGCTCACTGACCCTAGCATCAAGTATTTGGTCTCTTTCTAAGACAGCTTCAAGTCTATTTTACAGGTAGTAGTAGGAGGGGATCCCCACAGCTAAGCATGGAAGAAAGAGATCAAAAGGGGAGATGAAAGAGCAAGAAAGCCTTGTTACACATTTAATGTAAAGCAGTTCAGGGTGGGAGTGGAGAGGGATTCCAACCCTGCTCTAGGGATATGGTTTGGCATATCCCAAATTCAGCAGAGAATAGCCCGCAGCTTGTCTATTTCTGGCTTCCCTCTTCCTGAAAAAGGGCACTGTATAAATCCCTGTCGACAGAGGCAACATTCCCCTTGGCCATCATGCTCTCCTTGGGCAGCAGGCTGAATGTCAAAATGAAGGATGGTGGGTCTCTTTCACCTTGGTGTGTTACGCTTGTCACATCTCCAGGGCTTTGGCAAGGAAGGCCAAGGAAAACATGAAGGCACTTGCTGAGTGAAAGGAGGACTTGGGAAGTACTTTGGCTGTGGTGAGAGGCATGGGACAAGCTGCGAATAAACCACACGTCACAGAAGCTCAAGAGAAAAAGGCCCACTGTATCTCTGGCCTGAGATGCCCACAGTGGGAGGAAACGGAGAATGGAAAAGGAGGCGGAGTGAGAAGCCCTCTCCAAGATTCTGGTGTTATTCCAGACATGCCCCTGTGGTAGCAGAAAAAGCACACACCCTAATCCTTCCTCAAGCAGCAACCAGGGAAGGCAAGCATGGGAGGATTTCTTGTTGCATATTTTCTAGTTAGGTAACTTCTTGCCAAAGAGACTGGGAGCCTGTTAGGTCAGAAGGAATTATGTCAGACCAACTGGGGGGAGGGGCAGGGCCCCTGAAAGGGGTCTGCTCTGGAAACTGCTGACATCATGAGATGACCCTGGCATACAGCACCCAGATTTCATAGACTCCAGGGAACATTATGGGAAAAGTTGTCAAAGGAAGCCAGGAGGTGCCATCAACAACAAAGGGGACAAGTTCCACAAAAGATGGGACCAGGACCTAAAATTTGGTAGTGATATGTTTTTTATTAAATTTTGCTAATGAGCCCCGTTTGCATTTGTTAATCCTCTGACTAATCACTGATGCTGGAGAGGTGGAGGAGGCACCTGGACATGTATGAAGACATGGCCTCTGGCCCAGCAATCCCAAAACCTCCAGCTTACACTTGTGGTCAAGTCACAGATTTCCCAAGGGTCTGAATATTTATCCACTACTATCTACCTCTCTAGACTCTTAAAATAGCCCCTAGAAAAGTCTCAGCCAACAGGCAGCTGCGGACCCAAATGTGGGATGTCTGACATCAATCATTCTGTGATATGGGTGTAGACAGAGGTCAACACAACTGCAGGTGTTGTTGGGATCCCCACTACATGGATGACACCCTCAGGTTCACGATTCTGCGAAATTCTTAAGCCAGAGACTTCAGAGCAGGGGGCGAGGCTCGTTACCTCCTTTGTTTCTGGCCTCACTCACTGCAGAGTTGGGCCCTCAATGTTTGCTGATTAAGCATTAAAACAGAAGGGTGCCGAGGGCAGGGGCAAGGAGTAGAAGGAGAAATAGAGGTGAGACCAGTTCCTCTGTTGAAGAGCGTTTCCTGACCCTGCCGTTGCTGTCTCCTTTTTCTTGCTTTTGCCCTTCTTTCAGCCACCTCTTCGCTCTTCATTCTCAATATCACTTCATCTCATCCTGGAGTCTTGTTTTTCCCATTTGTTTCTTTTCCCTATTTGCTGGCTACACATTCATAACAGTCTCTTCCTCCTTCTTTGCATATTTCATCTATTTCTCCCATGTTTCTGGTTTATCAGTTTCTATGTATCTTATTTTTGAGGGAGTTGTTTTCTTATTAAGAGAGGCAGGACCTCTGGGAAGCTAGGGGATGAAGACAAAGCACCTCCTTAATATTCCCACGGAGCAGGACCCATTCACTCCCTTTCCCCATGCACTGTCCCAATGGATAAGAAGTGACCCTATGTGGGAGTGGGGAGAGGAGGACTCAGCTGGCCAAGTGCCTGTGGTGCCAGCAAGAGGGACCTGAGTGCCCACCCTTAGCACCCACATAAAAAACTGGATGCAATGCAAATGGATGGAAATAGAAAACGCTATCCTGAGTGAGGTAACCCAAACCCAGAAAGATGATTATGGTATGTACTCACTCATTAGTGGACCCTAGCTATAAAATAAAGGTCACTAAGCACTTAGCTCGCAAGCCCAGAGAAGCTGAATACCTAGGTGAACCCAAAGAAAGCATACACAGAACCTCCTGGAAGTTGG